>CAUYRH010149240.1:0-13392 GCA_963574655.1 Perodicticus potto
TTTTTTTTTTTTGAGACAGAGCCTCAAGCTGTCACCCTGGATAGAGTGCTGTGGCATCACAGCTCACAGCAACCTCCAACTCCTGGGCTCAAGCGAGTCTCCTGCCTCCGCCTCCCAAGTAGCTGGGACTACAGGTGCCCACCACAATACCCGGCTATTTTTTCATTGCAGCCATCAATGTTGTTTGGCGGGCAGGCTGGATTTGAACCCGCCAGCTCAGGTGTATGTGGCTGGCACCTTAGCCGCTTGAGCCACAGGCACCGAGCCAGATTCTCAGATTTTAAAAAAGTTCTTTTTAATCATTTTACTCAAAGGAGATCCAATCAACATAACTTGTGCCTCTAATGCAGCGGTTCTCAACCTGTGGGTCGCAACCCCTTTGGACTGTATTAAAGGTTCACAGCTTATAGGAAGGTTGAGAACCACTGCTCTAATGCATGACTTACAACAAAGTGCCACTTACAATTAAACAATTGAGGCCAGGCTTGGTGGCTCACGCCTGTAATCCTAGAGTTCTGGGAGGCTGAAATGGGTGGATTGCTTAAGCTCACGGGTTTGAGACCAGCCTGAGCAAGAGTGAGACCCCATCTCTAAAAATAGCTGGGCATTGTGGCAGGCACCTGTAGCCCCAGCTACCTGGGGGGCTAGGGCAAGAGAATCACTTGAGCCCAAGAGTTTGAGGTTTTTGTGAGCTATGAGGCCATGGCACTCTACCGAGGGTGACAAAGTGAGACTCTGTCTCAAAAAAAAAAAAAAGAAAGAAAGAAAAAAAACAATTGATACTGGGCGGCACCTGTGGCTCATCGAGTAGGGTGCCAACCCCTCATACCAAAGGTGGCGGGTTCAAACCCCATCTCGGCTGAACTGCAAAACAGAAAAATAGCTGGGCGTTGTGGCGGGCACCTGCGCCTTTAGTCCCAGCTACTCAGGAGGCTGAGGCAAGAGAATCGCCTAAGCCCAGGAATTGGAGGTTGCTGTGAGCTGTGTGATGCCACGGCACTCTACTGAGGGTGATAAAGTGAGACTCTGTCTCTACAAAAAAAAAAAACTGAACATTTAAAAATAGTAATAAGCCAGGTGCAGTGGCTCACATCTGTAATCTTAGCACTCTGGGAAGCCAAGGCGGGTAGATCGCTCAAGCTCAGTTCAAGACCAGCCCGAGCAAGAGCAAGATCCTGTCTCTCCTAAGGAAAAATTAAAACAAAACGAAAAAGAAAGAAAAAACTAGCTGAGCGTAGTGGTAAGTACCTGTAGTCCCAACTACTCGGGAGGCTAAGGCAGGAGGATCGCTTGAACCAAGTTTTAGGTTGCTGTAAGTTATGATAATACAGTACTCTCTCCAGGGCAAGAGAGTGAGACTCTGTCTAAAATAATAAATAAATAAATAAAATAGGCTTGGTGCCTGTAGCTCAGCAGCTAGGGCATCAGTCACAAACACTGGAGCTGGTGGGTTCAAATCCAGCCCGGGACTGCCAAACAATGACCACAACCACCAAAAAATAGCTGGGCATTGTGGCAGGTGCCTGTAGTCCCAGCTACTTGGGAGGCTGAGGCAAGAGAATCGCTTAAGCCCAAGAGTTTGAGGTTGCTGTGAGCTGTGACACCATGGCATTCTACCGAGGGCAACATAGTGAGACTCTGTCTCAAAAAAAATAAATAAATAAAAATAATTTAATGTGGGTATATCAATTAGGAAAAAAATCTCATTTGGAATTACAAATTAATTCTCTTTTTTTGTGTCTTCCAAGGCTTTGCAAATGCTCAACGAGGTATTGCTTTCACTATGAAAGGTAGGCTACTAACACCACTGTCTTCCCAGCATTTGAACTTGAATGGGTCAAGAGAAAAGAAAAAGAGAAGCAGCACACCTGTTGAGGAGCCAGTTCTGGAGGGTCTGTGGAGGCTGAGCAAATGTAAAATGGGAAGCTCTCCTAATTGCTCCCAGGTCCCTTTGTGGAGTGTGCTGGGGGCTACAACCATTTTCCCCTTGGCTGAAAATCTCCATCAGTCTGAAGGGGTCCCTGTGCCACAGATGCCAACCTGTAGTGACATTAGTGACAGCCGCTATAAGCACATCTCCTAAGGCTCCTGACAGGCGCTGAAAGCACCAGGGTGGCAGAGAAACAACAAGGCAAAATGTTGCTTCACCCCCATGCCAGCAGCCCCGGGGACTGGAGACTGCTCACTTCTTCATGCCTGATTTCTCCTTTCCAAAATATTCCTTCTCATTAGAATAAAACAAACACATGAAGTATGAAGGCATTGAATGCCCAGAAAGAAACATCTCTAAGGTCTACACAATAAATGTCATGCTACAGTTCCTCTACCTTTGGACGGCTATTCCTCCCAAGGGCAATGCCTACCTGCCATCCGACCTTCACATAAAAAGATGGCATAAGAAACACCTTTACTAGATAGTAGGGCTCCGATGGAAAGACTGGGATATGGAAGAAAAATGTAAGAAGCTTGTGTCTTCTCACATAAAGGGGGGCACAGTACAAGCTGGAAAAGGAGCCAGACTTTGAGGTGGAAAACCCCACTGGAATTGTTGGGTCATTTAATTAAATACTTGACCTTGGGCAATGCACCTCCATCTCTCTAAATGTCAGTTACCCACCTTGGGAACCCCTGTGGATAAAGGATGCAAAGAAAGAAAGAATATAATTCATGTGGAAGCGCTTTACTCAAACTCAGAAGCGCATCTGATGCTAAGTTCAAACAAACTGCCCGCCTCGGGTCCTCCTAACCCCTCTACGCCTTTATTTTTCCCCTTCTTAGCCAGAGACACTTGTATCAGACTTCAATCTGTAACTGGCTGTCCTCCAAATTTAACCCTATTCCCAAACTAGCCTTCACGATGGGGATCGTGGTATCCGCTTTTAAACCTTCTGGGGCACGGCTGACACAATAGGACGGAGCTGCCCTGCTATGGCCCGGCGCTAAGCTGCCTCTGAGCCCAGGCCCCTCCACCTGCGTTACTGAGCATGCCCAGACCGCCCTCTCGAGCCGCCAAAGGACCGGCTTCATTCCTGCAGGGCTTGGCCACAGTGGTAAGAGTGGTGGAGAATGATTCAAGGATAGCACATGGAGATAGGAATAACAGTGAAGGACTGGCAGAGATCGCGTATCTACACAAATCAAAACGCCCCCTACTCTCACCAAGTCGGTGGCTGCGGCTGAACTACCCGCACGTAAACACCCAGGGCCCACACGCCTCACCGCACTGCCAGCGGGCTCCAACCTCCCACCCAGCCACCCGACTGGCTCGCGGACTTGCGGCCCAGGCCCGGGGCATCGGGCAACGTGGGAAACCTAGCCGCTGTGGCGCAGTGCGCAACGCGGGCGGGGGGACGGGGCGGGGTGCCCGGGGCCTGGGGAAAGGTGGAGATGCACGGAGTGGGCTCCAGCCTGTTTCTCCCTCCTACCTTTCTTTGGGGGTGGGGAGACACTAGACTTGACACGCTCTTGGGCCCTTCTTGGCGCAGTGGCGCAGATACCGCACACGGCGCCCCCGGGCAATAAGGAGGGTCTGCACCCTGCCTAAGTCACAGCGCCGGGCTGGGGGTTGCTACGCGCCTCTGCGTTTCTTCCCGCCATGTTGCGTGTGCCCCCACCGCGGTGCACTAAGTGAGGAGCGTCTCCTTCTGTCTCTTCTGCCCGCAGCCCACCTAGGCTCGTGACTTAATGCAGCTTTGGTGCCCCGAGCCTCGGATGGCCCTCTCCTGCCTGCGCTGCCTGCGGCACCCCTTGCACACCCACAGGGCCGCCTCTTCCCCAGTCCCCGACTGTCCAGGCTCTTGCCAGTTTGTGCCCCATCCTCTCCATCTGTTCACACCGGGGTAAGCCGGCGGGAGCCCCTTGAATGGTGCGCCCTCGCCCTCGTCCCCCTCCGCAATGCGGTGGGGGAAAGCCGCCTAGGCTGGCAGGTAGCGGAGAGGGGCGCGGGGGCCAGGGGCTGCGCCCTCCGGTCCTCGCCCCCGCGTACCCTGGCCCATACTCACCCTGGCGCTTAGAGCGGTCAGACAACGCTCCGCTCCGCGTCCATTAGCTGGTGGTCTGGCCACTTCACTTCCGGAGCGCGGGCTCGGGGCGGTGCCTCCCTCCCCTCGCCTCCCCCCTCCCTCCAGCCCCCGAGCCCGGATCCCCTCCTCTCCCGGCGCCGCGCCCCGCCCCCGCCCCGCCCGCGCCTCCCCCTCCCCGCGCTGCCGGGAACAGGCAGCCTCTCGGCTCCCGCAGCCGCAGCGGCCGCCCAACTTTGCCGCTCGCAGGAGCTCGCGCGGCGGCCGCGGGGGGCGTGGGCAGGGAGGGAGAAAGCGGGGTCAGGGGGAGGGACCCGGAGGGTGGGTCGCCCGCTCGCCAGTCCCCCTTCCTTTCTGTACACCTTGCGGTGGGCAGAGCGCGGCATCCGCGGCAGCAGCTAGGGGTTTGTGCACACAGAGGGGACACCTAGACGGACTGACGGACGGAGAGGACCCTCCCTGAGCCCGCGCCATGGCCGAGAGAAAGCAGTCCGGGAAGGCGGCAGAGGACGAAGAGGTCCCTGCGTTTTTTAAGAACCTGGGCTCAGGCAGCCCCAAGCCCCGGCAGAAATTCTGTGGCATGTTCTGCCCGGTGGAGGGGTCCTCGGAGAACAAGACCATCGACTTCGACTCGCTGTCCGTGGGCCGGGGCTCGGGGCAGGTGGTGGCTCAGCAGCGGGACGTCGCCCACTTGGGCCCGGACCCGCAGCCGCCGTACTCCCGGCAGGGCCGTCGTGCCGGCGGGGAGCCATCTGTTGAATCGGCCCGGAAGGTGGAGATACGGCGGGCCTCGGGCAAGGAAGCCCTCCAGAACATCAACGACCAGGTTGGTACGGGGGTGGGGGGTGGAGACGAAGGACGGGGCGCGGGGATCGCCCCTCCCTCGCCCCCTTACCCCGGCGCGCCCGCCTTCTCGCCCCGCCTTGAACATCATCTCACGCATCTGCACGAGCACCCCGCCCTGACCGCCCCTTCTCCGCGCAGGGTGCGGCGGGGCTCGGGCTCGGGGTGGGCGGCCGTGCGCCCACAAAGGCTGCCCGAGCCTCCCGGAGCCGGGGAGGTTGGGGGCGGGCGGAGAGGAGGTGCCGATCCCCGACTGGGGGTAGGGGTCGCCTGCGATGGGATGGGCCACGGTTCCATTCTTCTTAAATGCTCCCGGGCGGCTTCCGATTGCGGCCGTGGCTGGGTGCCCCACCCTTTTTTGATGCAGCTCGGAGCGTGCCAGTGGAGGGTTTGCGGGAAGGCCCGTGGGCTCCTCGGGGGTCGGGAGGGGCGGAGGTTCCGATGGCCTCTCCCAGCCGCACCTCCGCGGTCGCCTTCTGCGCTAACGTCCCAAGCTCCGAGGCCAGCACCACGGTCAGCGCCTCCCCGGACCGCTCCGAGCATCTCATCACCCTTGACTCCTGTTCGCAGCTTGAGAAGAGCGAGGGAGGCGGTGGAGTCACCCGAGGAAACCAGGACGCTCCTAATAGCCATGTGGACAACTAAGTTGCACTAAGTGTCTGAGCAGGGGCTCCCCAGAGCGCTCCCCTTGCCGCTGTTTGGGAGGCACTTTGGGAGAGGGGTCTAAGTGGTAATTTTCAAAGGGTGAAAGAGAAGGGGGGTGGGGGAGAAGCCCCTTACATTTGAAATAGATTGTCAAAGAAGATTAACCCCCCCCCCACTGTGTTAACAGGGAAACAAAGAAGGCCAATTTGGTTAGCTTTGATTTTAGAACAGTTTATCATCTTCCGGGAAATAACAATAGTGGACATTTTGAGTGCAGTCACCTCCTCACACCACAGTTTTTTCTTTATCTGGGTGACCTTTATGCTGATGCAATTTTCTTTTTCACAGCCCTAATTTCTCAACTGATCATTTACAGTGCAAAACGTTTCCATGTTTGTTTTCTATTTCCCTCCCACACCCATTGGTGAAGACGAAAAATCAATCATTGCATGATTATTTGTTGAATATCTATTGTGCACCTTGCCTTGTAGAGCAGGGGAAGGTTAGTTATAAAAAGTTCAAGAGGTTATTGCTTTCCAAAAGGCCTGCAGAGGGGTGGGAATGGTCTGTACGATTCACTAGGGCTTCCACAACATTTATGGGGCATTCAGGCTGTGCAACTTCAGCGACAGCATTATAGAACAAGTAAGAGTTGGTGATAATGGTGGGAACACGGTCTGACTTTTTTTTTTTTTGCAGTTTTTGCCTGGGGCTGGGTTTGAACCCACCACCTCCAGCATATGGGGCTGGCACCCTACTCCTTTGAGCCACAGGCACCGCCCATGGTGTGACTTTTTTGATGTAGTGTGCATCACAGAACCGTTTTGCAGTTTTTGGCTTTCCTACAACTAACTAAGAAAAATAAACCCAATTTGCTGTCATTTTCAAAAGGGAAGGCACTGAGTTATTTATGTACAGCCTCCCAGCCCTGTCCTCTAATTGATTCATATAGAGGAGTGTCTCATGTTACATTTCAATGTGAGTTAATAAGAAGAACCTAAATCCTAAAAACTAGCTTTGTTCCAAGATACTGGGCAACTGGAGTTAAAGTTTCTAGTATTGTAACTTATACGGAAAGCTGAGTCTGAAATGCTTCCCTATGTGAATATGTCCGATAAGGACAAAGATCATATAACATCATGGTTGAGTGACTAGCTTCAGTGTGGCAAATTGTGCTGGTAATTCTGTGTCCTAGAGGGAGCAAACCACTGGAGAATAAAAAACATGGAAAAATGGCAGATCAGAAGACAGGGGTTGATAATGATAATGATGGCAGTGAATTAAAAGTCAAGTTTGAAAGACGTGGTTTCACTGGGTTAAATAACACATCTCTGTTCTTGTCCAGTTAGAGCAGTGGTTCTCAACCTTCCTAATGCTTCAACCCTTTAATACAGTTGCTGGGGGTCGTGACCCACAGGTTGAGAACCTCTTAGTTGGAAGCTTAGATGTTTGATCACTGGAAGTACTTGTTTGAACGCTACATGAATCTAATAGAAATTCTAAATTGTAAATTTGGCACGTGGAGGGGGTGATTTGAAGAGAAAAATCCCCAACCAAATCCAACCAAACAAGACAGTTTCAGCCTCTGCAATCCACGTAGCTTCAGGTGCCTGTTTGGGGGCCTGCTGCAGCACCCCTTGAAGTTTCATGTTTAATCTGGCCTTATGCCATAAGGGCTGTTCTGTGAGATTTTGTCGTTCATGACTAAAAACATTTGCCTGGATTGGCGCATGCAATGTTTGAATATTTCATGTTTGTACAAGAGGGAAAAGGCATTGGGTATACTGTGTGTGTGTGCAGGACAGTGATGCTTTCCAAAAGCGCAGTTGGGCCTACCATGTTGACTGAATTGAGAAGTCACTAGCTAATGAGCCGGGTGACAGCCAGAATCTCTGTGTGCATGCCTATCAGAAGCCCTGGCACAGAGAGAAGTGGGAGGGGATAGAGTAAGAGAGTCTTGGGTAGGACCCCTAACTCCTCCCCTCCTCCCCATCCGAACTTACAAGTGTGTTAATGTGTGGCCGTGGCCGGAAGTGGCTTTGCTCACCTGCTGCACCAGGAGTCCTGCTCTTCCTCCAGCAAGGCTTTGGGAAGGGAAGGAACAGGCTTCCTTAGCCCAGATGCCACATGACTCGTGGGAGAGGTTGAGTGTGCGCGGCTGCACCGACTGAATGAAATGTGCTGCAGAGAGAAAGCCATGGGTGTGGCTTGACCTGGGATGTCAGATGCTGGGGAAGGGAAAGAGCCAGCAGAGTGGATGGGAATGAGGAAAGCTTCCATCACATTCTTCCCTTGTCCCTCCAAGTCCACTTCGGGCTGCAGTGAGGTTACATTGATCACCGCCTGTGAAGGACGCTGAGCCTCCTGGAATAGAGAGTGGACTCGGAGCTTCCTTTATTCCTTTATTCCTTCCCAGACATGGTTTAGCCAGAACCAGCTGTGCAGCCAGGGATACGGCTCATGAGCGTGCCTTCTGAAGGGCTTCCAGGCCCTTCTCCAAGCAGCAAATCCCCTGTGAGGCTCGAGTGTTTGGAAGAGATTCTTCTCTTCTCCAGGGCAGGTGCCAGGGAATGAACCATACAGTTTTGCTGAACTTGGTGGCATCACCAGTTTGTGAAATGCCTTCTGATAGTCCTTCCATCTGTGTTCCCATCCCCTCCCTCTACATTGACTCTCTTCTAGCCCTGGGTGGCCAGTGCCGTGCTGCCCCCTTACTGACCAGTGTCATCCCCACCCATCCCCCTGGGATGCCCCTTCTAGATCTGGCTTCCTCCAAAGGGCAACAGGCTCTAAAATCACTCTTTCCCTCTTTGTCCTCACTTCTTCCATTCAAAATTCCTTCCTTGTGTTAATCTTAGTTATAGAGAAATCCTAACGATTAAAGTTATCTACTTTTTGTGAGTAGATACCCTATGTGAGTGACTGATACCCAAGTTGTCCCCGGGGATACTTGGTTGATGATAGACTAGCCTATTAAACAAAATGAAATCAATGTCTAGTTAGTGGGATGTGTGGTAGAGATTTGGCTAGGAGCCTAGACAAGGCAATAATTTGAGACTTTAAAGGTCACATAGGTTCAAAAGAGGAAATGTGAATGTGACCATGTTTTGTTTTTTTTTTTTTTGAGACAGAGTCTCACTCAGTCACCTGGGTAGAGTTCTGTAGTTTCACCTTAGCAACCTCAAACCTGGGCTGAGGCTATCCTCCTGCCTCAGCCTCCCAAGCAGCTGGGACTACAGGCACCAGCCACAATGCCTGACTGACTTTTCTATTTTTAGCAGAGACAGGGTCTTGCTCTTGCTCAGGCTGCTCTTGAACTCCTGAGTTCAAGCAATTCTTTTTTTTGAAGTTTTTGGCCAGGGCTGGGCTTGAACCCACCACCTCTGGCATATGGAGCCGGTGCCCTACTCCTTGAGCCACAGGCACCACCCAGCTCAAGCAATTCATCTGCCTTGGCTTCCCAGAGTCAGAGGATTACAGGCACGAACCACTGCACTTGGCAGTGACCATTTGTGTGTTCAGGATTCCAAAACACCTAAGATCCATCTAGGCTGAGAAGGGCTTCCCCAGCCTGGGACCTTAGGCCTGAGTATAGGAAAACTCACCAGCTAAATAGTTTTTATCATCTTTCCCCATGTAGCTTAAGTATGGAGAGGAGAATGACTGTCATTGACCCACTGATGACGACATCTCGCCAGGACCTTTGCACAGTTACATATGTAGCATTGCATACTTCACAAATTCATGGTTGTATGCCATGGAAATTGAAGCTGGCTGAGCAATTTTTCCAGCCCTGGTAAAGACAGGCCAGGCATTCTTAAGGATCATTTGGTACAGTTGTCCATCTGTACTTTCTTAAGAAAGAATAGAAAGTCAGAATTGGTTATGGATCCAAATGTCTATTACCATCGAGCGTCAGAGCTTGAAAGAGAACGAATGATTCTGTCATTGCCTTATTCTAGAAGTGAAGAAAACAATGCCCTCAGAACTCAGGTGACAGTCCTAGGACTGGGACAGAGTTCTTTTGCTCTGCCACTGCAGTTCTGTACCAGTAAATCCTGCTTATTTATGTAGCGTTTATATGATGTTAGAATGTGCTTTTACATTCCATATAACACATTGGAGAATGTTTAGAATATATTATTTTAAAGGCTTTCCCCAATGCACTCTGATACAGGCATTATTCCCTCTCTGTAAATAAGGAGACTGAGATTTAATGATATTTACTGACCTAATTCCTAGGGTCTTACTATTTAGTAAGTGTGCAAACTAAACTTTGAACCAAGATTTCCTGATCCAGTCTCATATTTCTTCCAACAAACTATTAGTTGGCTCTCAGTTCTGCTGCTAGAGATAATGTAGTAAACATAAAGGTACAATTTAGTTTTGCAGGCAAAATATTTTATATCTCATTAAATTCTATATTTTCCATGGATTAAGCCCATAGTGGAGGATACAGCATGCAATCCACAACAATAGTGAACTACAGGCAAACATGCTAAAATGCTTTGCATGCATTATCTTATTAATTCCTAAATGACTTAATGAAGTAGCTACTATTGTTGACTTTGTTTTGCCAAAGAAAGAAATTTATAAAGCAACTTGCTAATGAAAAGCCAGAAGCAGGATTTGAACCCAGGACTATGTGACCAGAGAGCCTCTTAATCATTATATTGCTTCATATATTAATTCTTTTTTCTCATTTTTATCTCCAAAGAACTACTGCAAAAGAAGTTCTGGGTGCCTGCTTTTGTGTTTTTTGTTTGTTTTTTTGTTGTGTGTTCTTTGGAGCCATTTATAAAATGCATTACTGATTTGTCTTTGTGAAGGTGCCCTAAACTGCTGATGTTCCGTCCATCACTTTTTTTTTTTTTAAACACAAGAAATGTCCTCAAATATCACTGGGACACAAGCCAACTCTGACAAGATGAATGACATGCTTTTCTAAGATGAAAGCAATGTGATGACAATATGATTTTTCTACTTGATATAAATCATTGTCTTAGTCAGTCAAGCTGTAACAACGAATTAACATAGACTGGGTGGCTTAAACAACAAACATTTATCTCTCTGAGTTCTGGAGGCTGGGAAGTCCAAGATCAAGATGTTGGCAGATCCGGTGTTGGGGAAGGGCCCTCTCCCTGATTCCCAGATGGCCGTTGTCCTGCTGTGTTCTCACGTGGTGGAAGGGCAGGGAGAGCTTGCTGGGGTCTCGTTATAAGGGCACTAATCCCATTCATGAAGGCTTTACCTTCATGACTTAATCACTACTCAAAGGCCCCACCTGCTAAATACCAACCCATTGGGGGTTAGGGTTTCAACAGGGGAATTTTGGAGGGTAGGATACGGCATGAGGTCCAACACAATAGTGAACTACAGGCAAACAGAAGTAATGAGGGAGTCAACAGTTAAAGCATTGGCAGGTGGGGCTGATGGACACTTCAGTTGAGGTTGTTGTAGCCCCCAGTAAACCCTAGTAGTAAAGGTCAAAAGCAAGGGTCAAGACCAACAGAGATGTGCCAGTGCTTGATGTTGAAGGTGATTTGGGTTTGTGTGTGAGAACATACAGATAGCTTGCACGGGCTCTGATCCTGAAAGAGGTCTGCAGAAAGAACAGAATGGGAAGCTGGGGAGCCCTGCCCCTCCACTCACTAGCTGTGCGACTTGCACAGTCATCTGATTCCCTGTCATCTGGCTGGCCTAGGAATCTTTAAGTCTCCTTCTACTATTTCCACTCAGTTCTGTAAGAAAGCTTTGCTCGTTCCCCCCCCCCACCTTATAAAGAGTTTTTATTTTAAAAATAAAATTCTGTTTAAAAATATATCACACAGATTAAGAAGGAGAAAAGCAACGAGACAGAAAGAGAGAGAGTGTGTGCTCTTTTTTTTTTAATTGAGGCACTGCTCATTGCCCATTTTGAAGTGTATAGTTCAGTTGCTTTTAGTGTATTTGCAGTGTTGTGTAACTATCACCATACTAATTCCAGGATGTTTTAATCACCCCATTTAATGGGTACAAAAGAAATCTCGTACCCATTAAGTATCACTTTCCATTACTCCCTCCCCCCAGCCCCTGGCAACCAATGATCAGCTTTTTGTATTTGTGGATTTGCCTCTTCTGGACATTTCATACACCTGGAACCATAGAATACTTGGCCTTTTGTTTACAAGGTTCATCTACCTTGTAGCACAGTGATTCTCTACCTGTGTGCCTCACCAGTGAGAGGATCTTAGGTGTGCTGGGAACATTTTTAAAGATCCTTGATGAAATTATTTTTGAAAGAAGTTCAAAACACAGTTAAGTGTATTCTTTATTTTACTCTTTTTTTTGAATCAACATAATTTAACTGTGCCACAGAAGTTTAACTAGAGGTTCAAGTGTGCCGCGAGATATAAAAGGTTGAAAAACACTGTCAGCATCAGACCTTCCTTCCTTCCTGTGTCCAAATTGTATTCCATTATTTTGTGTGTATCACATTCATTCGTTTTTTACATTCATCAGCTGAGGGACGTTTGGGTTGTTCCTACCTTTGGTTATTATGAATAACACTGCTATTAACATCCTTTTATAAGTTTTTGTTTAAGCATATGTTTTCCATTTTCTTTGGTTCTGCTTGATAGTAGAATGGCTGGGTCATATGATAATTTTATGTTTAGTTTTTTGAAGAGCTGCCAAGCTCTTTTCCACAGTGGCCGCCTTATTTTACATTAATATTCCAGCAATATTTGAGGGTTCCAATGTCTGCACAGCCTCCCCAACGCTTATTATTTTCCTTGTTCTGATTATAGCCATCTGAGTGTGTGAATTGTTATGTTATCGTGGTTTTAACTTGCTGTCCCTTGCAACTAATGATGTAGATCTTCTTTGCATGTACATTTTGGCCATTTGTGTGTCTTCTTTGGAGAAATGTTTATTCAAATCTTTGCCCTTTTTTATTTATCTTGTTATTGTGTTGTACGAGTTCTTTTATGTATTCTGAATACTAGTCCCTTATCAGGGTTTGTAAATATTTTCTCCCATCCTGTGGATTGTCTTTTCAGTTTCTTAATAATGTCCTTGGATGCAAAAATGTTTTTTGCTTTTGACGAAGCCTGATTTACCTCTTTTCTTTTGTTGCTTGTGCTTTTGGTGTTACATTGTTCCTGGCTGTTCTTAGAACTGCTGGATCAGCTGAATTCTAGCAAGAAAGTTCCAGTACCTCATTTCTTAAAAAATTATATTCATATAACTAAATCCTTAGGGAGCTTTGAAATTCATTTAGAATAACATTTGTGTTTTGTGCACTAAATCAGACTGTTCAGTCTGTCTTGTGATACTTTTCATATAGAGAAAATTATTTTGGTATATATGCATATATGTATGTATGTACACAGACATATGTCTCTCTCTCTATTTTTTAATAAAATTGCTTTTCAGCTTCGTGCCTGTGGCTCAAGCTGCTAAGGCGCCAGCCACGTACACCTGAGCTGGCGGGTTCGAATCCAACCCCGGCCCGCCAAACAACAATGACGGCTGCAACCCCAAAATAGCCAGGTGTTGTGGCGGGTGCCTGTAGTCCCAGCTACTTGGGAGGCGGAGGCAAGAGACTTGCTTGAGCCCAGGAATTGGAGGTTGCTGTGAGCTGTGATGCTATGGCACTCTATCCAGGGTGACAGCTTGAGGCTCTGTCTCAAAAAAAAAAAAAAAAATTGCTTTTCAAACCAGTGATTTGAGAATGACAGGGATAAGGGAGGCATACCAACAGGCTGTGTTCACTTATTTAGTCATTTATTTAATTTTTTTTTTTTGAGATAGGATCTCACTCTCTTACCTAGAGTAAAGTGCAGTGGCATCATCATAGCTCACTGCAACTTCCAACTCCCGAGTGGAAATGATCCTTCTGCCT
>CAUYRH010149246.1:0-22460 GCA_963574655.1 Perodicticus potto
CAATTCCTGGGCTCAAGCGAGTCTCTTGCCTCCGCCTCCCAAGTAGCTGGAACTACAGGAACCCGCCACAACACCTGGCCATTTTTTTTCGGTTGCAGCCATCATTGTTGTTTGGCGGGCCCGGGATGTATTCGAACCTGCCAGCTCAGGTGTACGTGGCTGTCGCCTTAGCCCATTTAGCCACAGGCGCCGAGCCTCTGGCACTATTTTTATCTCATTCCCTCCTCAGACTGGGATGGGGATAGGAAAATAAACTTCCACCTTCAAAGGGAGAAACAGGGCCAAAGAGAAGAAAGGCTATAACAAATGCTCCCTAGGGTAGAAGTTACAGTCCCTGCCCAGGACGCTCTTGACCAGTGCTTCACTCCAGACCTCTAAGGGTTCTTTCCTAACACACCCAGCTAAAATGACTCCAGTCTCTTCATACCCCCTTTACCTTCCTTGTGGGCACAATTAACCCAAGCCTTTATTTTATTTTTGAGACAGAGCCTTAAGCTGTCACCCTGGGTAGAGTGCAGTGGTATCAGAGCTCACAACAACCTCCAACTCCTGGGCTCAAGCGATTCTCTTGCCTCAGCCTTCCAAGTAGCTGGGACTACAGGCGCCTGTCACAGGACCTGGCTACTTTTTGGTTGTAGTTGTCATTGTTTGGCAAGCCCGGGCTGGATTTGAACCCGCCAGCTATGGTGTATGTGGCTGGCGCCTTAGCTGCTTGAGCTATAGGCACCGAGCCAATCCAAGCCTTTATGACAAGCTCTGAAAGGCAGACCTCCCCTGTGCTATTTTCCTATCAGACTCAGCACATAGTAAGCATATCTGGTCGGGAAGCTACCTCTGTGTTCCTAGGCAATAGGAAGATCTGTTATAGAAAATAACCAAGGCTCGGCGCCTGTGGTTGGCTCGGCGCCTGTGGCTCAATGGGCTAAGGCGCCAGCCACGTACACCTGAGCTGGTGGGTTCGAATCCAGCTCAGACCCGCCAAACAACAATGACAGCTACAACTAAAAAATGGCCGGGCGTTGTGGCGGATGCCTGTAGTCCCAGCTACTTGGGAGGCGGAGGCAGGAGACTCGCTTGAGCCGGGAATTGGAGGTTGCTGTGAGCTGTGTTGCCACGGCACTCTCTCCAGGGTGACAGCTTGAGGCTCTGTCTCAAAAAAAAAAAAAAAGAAAAGAAAAGAAAATAACCAAGCAAAAGCAAGCAGAGGTTGGTCAGTTAACACCAGGTCTAGATAACTTCTGGGTGCAAAGATCTGTGAAGAGACCCAACAGGAAGAAACCAGTAAGTCTTGCCCTCAGAGACTCTCTGGTCTAGTGGGATAACAGAGCCATCCATACACACCAGGAGAAAATAGTGATAAGGTCTGCTGGAATATTCAAAAGTAAAGGAGAAAAGGATAAAGAAGGGAGAGTCTGAGACATGTTAGAAAACATCCACATCATGAAGGAGATCAGAAAAGAAAGAGATGCTCTTTCCCTCTCATCCCTGGGAACAGGTGAAAGTTCACTTTCAGAGAGTCTATAAAAGCAAGAAGGCTAGGCATGGTGGCTCTTCCCTGTAATCCTAGCATTATGGGAGGCAGAAGTTAATGAATTGCTTGAGCTCAAGAGTTTGAGACCAGCCTGAGCAGGAGACCTTGTCTCTACTAAAAATAGAATTAGCTGAGTGTTGTGACAGGTGCCTGTAGTCCCAGCTACTGGGGAGGCTGAGGCAGGAGGATCACCTGAGCCCAAGAGTTTGGGGTGCTGTGAGCTACAATGATGCCATGGCACTCTACCCAGGGTGACAGAGTGAGACTGTGTCTCAAAAAAAATTTTTTTTTAATAAAAAAAAAATAAGCAAGAAAATAAGCACTTCCTCTCTTTGGCGCTCTCATCCTACCATACCATTTCATTTACTAACAAATATGTCACTGCTTGAAACAGGATGCTTACTATCCTCTGGTACAAATTAAAAGCGTAGACACGATGACCCTCTAAAAGGCAGGGTGGGGATTCCAACTCTCAGAGTCTTTTCCCCTCTACCCAACCTGGTATAGGGATCAGTAAAGCATTGACCTTCTACAAATCTACAGCTCCAATGCTAGGACACAGAGCTCAATAAATACTCCAACAGGACAGTGGCCATGTCTAAAAAAGTGGATAATTCAAATTACCAGGCAATGCTAAAATCATTTTCATTTGTTTTAGGAATACACTATTTCTAGAAGTACTATTTACATGCCTAATTACATCTACTTAGTTGATAAAAAGACACAACAGAAAACAAATCTGATTTATCTAAAAGAACAGAATTACTGGAGGAAAGCATGATGAGAAGCCAGACTGCAAATAGACATTTGCTGGTGGATAATCCACAAAGTTTCCATCCAACCACCCCTTGATTCACAAAGTTCATTTTTACATCTGTATCTGACTGAACATCTTTTCAAATCTAAACTGAGTTTCACCTATCTGTCTGCCCACCCTCTAATAACTAATAAAGAGCATTAACAAGTCAGAAGTAGGGAAATGGCCAGTGAAGAGCCAGGACCTGTTAATTTACTCATCTTGTCCCTGGATAACCACTGAGTTGAATGCATCAGGCCTTACAAAGAGCTAAGCAATCATGTCCCAGTTCCAGATCTCATATACCCAAGTATGTCACCTTGTGAGGAGCAAGGGAAAGGTGTGCAAGCTCAACTCTGGGCTGGCAGGAGCAAGAGGCGTAAGCAGGGAGGAAGGGGGTCCCTAAAGCCCCCATTCAGTTTGGTCACATTGCCTCATTCCACCCTCTTTCTCAGCACACATATATGTTCTCTCCCCTGTGTATGTGCTACCTGGCTCTGAAGAACAGTCCCTTAGGTCCCATTTCCCCCTCTCATTGCTACAGTTGATGCCACCCAACTAAACACTAGTCACTTTTCTTTAAGTGTTCACTCATTCTGAATGCTCAGCTAACATCACTGGCAATTGTGCCTAGAAGAGGTTCACGAAACCATCTACCCATCTAAGAGCTGCTGCCAACTGCTACTAGCCCCCAAACACCTATAAAAACACACGTCACTTCTCAACTTGACATGACAGGGTCGACAGTAAAAATAGCTGTTTTGTGTATGTGGAAAGGAATGTCAAAACGAAATTCGGTAAACACGGATGCAGTATCCCTTCACCATTGCCCCCCACCTACTTTCATGGTAGGGCCTGCTGTTACTATAACAACTGTCCAGGAAGTTGGCACACACTTCCTTCAGGAGCAGGAAGCTGGAGCAGTCTGTGTCGCTTCGAAAGAAACTTGAAGGCCTCCTCCCCCACCTCCGCCCCACATCCGCTCCAGTATCCCTCCTCACCCAGTTTCTTAACTCCCTTTCCCACCCCCCACACCTACCTCCTCTAACTCATCCTTGGCATCCAAACTGGTTGAAAGTAGCAGCCTCCCCCCTCCTGGGGCTCCTGCTCCCGCTCCTCCTCCTCCTCCACCTCCCGCCGCTCCCGGAGCAGCTGCTGCTGCCGTCCCTTTTCCCTTCTGTAACTCCATGGCGGCAGCCAGGAGACGGGAAAAGGTCAGGGAGTGGATGGGTGGAAAGGCCTAGAAATGGGGAACTCCGGGTTGCTAGGGGCCGGGGGCCAGAGGAGCAAGCTGCAGGCGAGGAGGTCAAGGGCCCCGTCCCTCCACGCCTTCTCCAAGGCCGCGCGCGGAGCAGGCGAAGGCGGCGGTGCTCGGGGTCCCGGCTCTGCAGCGGCGCTGCTGCAGGGAAGCCGTTCGCACCAGAGTATGGTGGGGTCGAGGTCTGCGCTCCTACGGGAGGGGCGCAGAGGCCTCCGCCCCTCAAGAAATGGACCCTAGGAGCTTCTGACCTAGAGAAGGGAAAACCTTAAGTTTTACCCCTTTTCCTGGGGGTGGGGGTAGAGGACTCCTGCCCCTGAAGCAGGGGATAGGAAGCCTTCCTGGCTGGTGCCCTCAGGGCTGGGGAGTGAGGCTCCTTTGGATCCGGCCCTTAGGAGGTGAAGGTGAGGCAGTAAGCGCTATAGGAGGACATGGAGGACCAGCGTCTCCCTATAACACCATACACAGGCAGCCATGGTGGAAGGGAAGGGGGTGGAGGGCCGAGGGCGGCGGCGGGGGAGGGAGGGGGAGTCGGCGCGGCCCGCGCCGGAAGTGAGCAGGCGCCGGCCTTGCCCTCCGCCAATGGCGGCTTCCGCGGTGGAGCCGCGTCTCCAAGGTGCAAGAAGACCGCCGCTGACAGGCCTTTTCCTTGGCGGCCAATTGTACTGAAGACTAGAGAACCAGGTCTGATGGGCACCCAACATGCCCAATCGTATCTCTCTTTTGCTCTCAGGGGGCGGGACGGCTGGCAGGGTGGGTGGGAGCGCCAGACGATCAGGAAGGAGAGGGGCGCGTCTGCGTACTTGCAACCTCCTTCGTCGCCTCGCCGCACGCTCTCTTGCTCCTTTCTAGAACTTGGTTGGGTGCGGGAGCCGCGCGTTCTCACTGGGTGGCCTTGGGAAACGTGAAGCAATGCAGGGAGAGGGAGTGGAGCCACTGTCCTTAAACAATCAGGGCAAATGCCAGCGGAGGGTATGGAACCAGCTGCCAGAGCTGAGCGCATCACGGGGGCAAGTGCGTGCGCTCACCCAAGTGCGGTTATCAGCCAGAAAGCAAAAAAAGCGCTTTGGGGAGGCGGAGGCAAGAGAATCGCTTGAGCCCAGGAATTGGACGTTGCTGTGAGCGGTAATGTCACGGCACTCTATCCAGGGTGACAGCTTGAGACTCTGTCTCAAAAAAAATAAAAATAAATAAAAGTAAAATAAAAGCGCTTTGACCCACTTGTACAAAACATATCAATAGAATCATGCCAGCACTAGCCCTAGCAAAAATGTGCTAAATGATGAAACCATCTTCGTCTTTGAGTATGAGACTGACCCGCGTCACTGAAGGCATTGTACTCTCTCCAAAGATCCGGGTTAGAACGTTAACGCGCTGTGAGCTCATTCTTAAACTGTGCGTAACAATAGCATTTTCCGTGTTTTCAAGTACATTTTAAGATTTTTATAGAGACCCAAAGACATCATATTTCACTATTTTTATTATCTTTATTCTCATATTTCCACTGTTTTAAAAAGAATTATTATCTGGCATGATAGTGCACATCTTTAGTACCAACTACTAGGGAGGCTGGAGTTTGAGACTACAGTGAGCCATGATGAGCTCACTGACTCCAACCTGGGCGACAAAGACCCTATCTCAGAAAGAAAAAGAATCAATACCCCTGCTTGTTTTGCTTAATGTAAGTTGGAGTCGAGGGCTACCTACCTGTCAGCTTTGAGATTTTATGGATACGAGATCACTGTAGCGATAGTTATCACTGCTGTACAGCCAGTCTTGTTTATTTTTTCACTTGTAATGACTTGACATTTTAACTTAATAGACCCTCCATAGTTGCCCAACTCCTTAAGTTAACCTAATTTTCATAGACTAGACATACATCGCATGTATGTTTCAGTGTACAGCAGGCCTAGTTCCTTATGTTGACCACCTCCATATGCTGACAAGTTTGTTACAGTCCCTTGGATAGTCAACTAAACAGAGGTTCTACTGTATAAATAGTCTATCTCTGGAAGCATACACAAAAACACTATAATACTGGTTTTCTCCAGGTAAGAGACTAGATGACTGGGACATGGAGTGGGAGAGCAACTTAATATTTTACTGTGTGAATTTTCATGATTTTTAAGTTAAGCACCATGTACATGTAGTGCTTATTTAAATCTCCCTTAAAGGGCAGTGCCTCTGGCTCAGTGAGTAGGGCACTGGCCCCATATACCAGGGGTGGCATGTTTGAACCCAACCAGGCCCAACTGCAACTAAAAATAGCCGGGCTTTGTGGCAGGCGCCTGTAGTCCCAGCTACTCTAGAGGCTGAGGCAAGAGAATCCTAAGCCCAGGAGTTAGAGGTTGCTGTGAACTGTGTGACGCCATGACACTCTACTGAGGGTGATAAAGTGAGACTCTGTCTCTACAAAAAAAAAAACTTACCTGATCTACATCTACCTAATCAACATAATCTCCCCCCCCTTTTTTTTTTAACTTTTAGGTTATTTTGTATGTGTATATATATATATATATATATATATATTTTTTTTTTTTTTTTTTTTTTTTTTTTTGCAGTTTTTGTCCCGAGGGCTGGCGCCCCAGTCCTTGAGCCACAGGCGCCACCCATTGTTATTCTATATTTTAAACAAATGGTTTAGGTAATAAAACTTCATTATTGTAATTCCAACATAATGTAGAATTGAACCCTGTTTTCTCCATCCTCTCCATCCACTCTCACTTTTCCTGAGTTATAGGTATTTTTTTTTTTGAGACAGAGCCTCAAGCTGTCACCCTGGATAGAGTGTTATGGCATCACAGCTCACAGCAACCTCCAATTCCTGGGCTCAAGCGAGTCTCTTGCCTCCGCCTCCCAAGTAGCTGGGATTACAGGAGCTCACCACAACCCCGGCCATTTTTTTTTTTTTTTTTTTTTTGGTTGCAGCCGTCGTCGTTTGGCGGGCTGGGGCTGGATTCGAACCCTCCAGCTCAGGTGTATGTGGCTGGCACCTTAGCCTGTTGAGCCACAGGCGCTGAGCCTGTTTGCTTATTTCAATTAGTCTTTTAATGAGATTGGAATTAGAAAAAATCCTGTACAGGCTTGGTGCCTGTAGCTCAGTGGCTAGGGCACCCGCCATATACACTAGGGCTGGCAGTTTTGAACCTGGCTCGGGCCTGCCAAACAACAATGACAACTACAGCTACAACAACAACAAAAATAGTTGGGTGTTGGGCGGCGCCTGTAGCTCAGTGGCTAGGGCACCCGCCATATACACTAGGGCTGGCAGTTTTGAACCTGGCTCGGGCCTGCCAAACAACAATGACAACTACAGCTATAACAACAACAAAAATAGTTGGGTGTTGGGCGGCGCCTGTGGTTCAGTGAGTAGGGCGCCAGCCCCATATACTGAAGGTGGCGGGTTCAAACCTGGCCTCGGCTGAACTGCAAAAACAGAAAAATAGCCGGGCGTTGTGGCGGGCGCCTGTAGTCCCAGCTACTCGGGAGACTGAGGCAAGAGAATCGCCTAAGCCCAGGAGTTGGAGGTTGCTGTGAGCTGTGTGACGCCACGGCACTCTACCAAGGGTGATAAAGTGAGACTCTGTCTCTACCAAAAAAAAAGAGAGAGAGAGAGAATCACTTAAGGGCGGCGCCTGTGGCTCAGTCAGTAAGGCGCCGGCCCCATATACCAAGGGTGGCGGGTTCAAACCCAGCCCCGGCTGAACTGTAACAAAAAAATAGCTGGGCATTGTGGTGGATGACCTGGTCCCAGCTACTCAAGAGCGGCTGAGGCAAGAGAATCGCCTAAGCCCAGGAGTTGGAGGTTGCTGTGAGCTCTGTGATGCCACGGCACTCTACCAAGGGTGATAAAGTGAGACTCTATCACTACAAAAAAAAAAGAAAGAAAAAGTGAATCACTGAAGCCCAAGAGTTTGAGGTTGCTGCGAGCTGTGATTCTATAGCACTCTACCGAGGGTGACATACTGAGACTGTTTCAAAAGAAAAAAGAAAAAGAAAAAACCCTGTACAATCAAGGCAATTCTTAGTAATAAAACAAAGCTAGGGGCATCAACCTACCAGACCTTAGGCTATACTACAAGACTATAGTGATCAAAATAGCATGGTATGGGCACAATAATAGAGACATAGACATTTGGAACCAAATAGAAAACCATGAGATGAAACTAACATCTAGGCTCGGTGCCTGTGGCTCAACGGGCTAAAGCGCCAGCCATGTACACCTGAGCTGGCGGGTTCAAATCCAGCCGGGCCCGCCAAACAACAATGATGGCTGCAATCAAAAAATGGCCGGGCATTGTGGTGGGTGCCTGTAGTCCCAGCTACTTGGAAGGCAGAGGCAAGAGACTTGCTTGAGCCCAGGAATTGGAGGTTGCTGTGAGCTGTGATGCCATGGCACTCTATCCAGGGTGACAGCTTGAGGCTCTGTCTCAAAAAAAAAAAAAAAAGAAAAAAGAAAAAGAAACTAACATCTTAACAGCCACCTGATCTTTAATAAGATCAAACAAGAACATACACTGGGGGAAAGCATCCCTATTCAATAAATGTTGCTGGGAAAACTGAATAACCACATGTAAAAGACGGAAACTGGACCCCCACCTTTCACCTCTCACAAAAATTGATGCAAGATGGATAAAAGAGACCGGGGCAGTCTACCAAGGGTGACAAAGTGATTCTGTCTCAAAAAAAAAGAAAAGAAAAAGATGGATAAAAGATTTAAATCTAAGGCATGAAACAATAAAAATCCTCAAAGAAAATGTGGGAAAAACACTTAAAGAAATCAAGCTGGGGAAGCATTTTATGAAGAAGACTTCCATGACAATTGCAGCAACAACAAAGATAAATAAATGGGACTTAATTAAAATGAAAGCTTCTTACAGCTAAGGAAACAACAACCAAAACAAATAGACAAACTTCAGAATGGGAAAAGATACTTACATATTACAAATTGGACAAAGGCTTGGTAACTAGGATCTACAGAGAACTCAAATTAATAAAAAAAAGAACCAACAATCCCCTATATCACTGGACAAGATACATGAATAGAACCTTCTCTAAGGAATACAGATGAATGGCTAATAAACATATGAAAAAAATGTTCATTGTCCCTGGGCGGCACCTGTGGCTCAGTGAGTAGGGTGCCAGCCCCATATATCAAGGGTAGCAGGTTCAAACTGCAAAACAAAAAATAGCTGGGCATTGTGGCAGGCACCTGTGGTCTCAGCTACACAGGAGGCTGAGGAATCTTGGAATTCTCCTGGGATCGCCTAAGCCCAGGAGTTGGAGGTTGCTGTGAGCTGTGACACCATGGCACTCCACCGAGGGCGATAAAGTGAGACTCTGTCTCTTAAAAAAAAAAGAAGAAAGAAAAGCTCATCGTCCCTAATCATCATATAAATGCAAATCAAAACCACATAGAGAGATCACCTAACTCCAGTAAGATTAGCCCACATCACAAAGTCCCAAAGCTGCAAATGCTGGGGTAGATATGAAGAGAGGAGAACACTTTTTTGTTGTTGTTGTTGCAGTTTTTGGCTGGGGCTGGGTTTGAACCCAGCACATGGGGCTGGTGCCCTGAGAGGAGAACACTTTTACACTGTTGGTGGGACTGCAAACTCATATAGCCTCTTTGGAAAGAAATACGGACAATCCTGTAAGATCTCAGCTCTTCCATTTGACCCAGCGATCCCACTACTAGAAGAAAAAAATCCTTTTTGCCATAAGGACATTTGGTGTAGATTGTTTGTTGAAGTTCAATTTACAATCACCAGGATGTGGAAACAACCTAAATGCCCATCACCTCAGGAATAGGTTAACAAATTGTGGTATATGCACACCATGGAATACTATGCAGCCATATAAAAGATGGTGACTTCACATCTTTTGTAATATCCTGGATACAGGTGAAATATATTCTCTTAGTAAAGTATCACAAGAATGGAAAATCAAATATCCAATGCACTCAATACTAGTATGAAGCCAGTAGATGATCCAAGGCATGCTCAAATAGGAGAAAGACTCATTTTGATTCAAGTTGGGGGGAGGGTTAACAAGGGTTGAGGAGGGGGTTGGAGGCACTCTTACTGAGTGGACATGGGATGGAGAGGTTGGCACACCTTTTGTATGTGGGATACAACCACTAGACAAACTACCTAATAAAATCAAATATTTGACCTGCTTGCTTGTACCCTCACATTAACCTGAAATAAATTTACTTAAAATTAAAAAAAAGATGTAAGAGCAGCGCTTGTGGCTCAGTGGGCAGGGTGCCACCCCATATACTAAGGGTGGCTAGTTCAAACCCGGCTCCGGCCAAACTGCAACAAAAAAATAGCCGGGCGTTGTGGCGGGCGCCTGTAGTCCCAGCTACTTGGGAGGCGGAGGCAGGAGACTCGCTTGAGCCCAGAAGTTGGAGGTTGCTGTGAGCTGTGACTTTACTGTGGGCAATAAAGTGAAAACTCAGTCTCTACAAAAGAAAAAAGAAAAAAAAAAGATGTGGGCCTTCTTAGGCCTTAGGCCTGAAAAAAAAAAAAAAAGATGTGAAAACGATTAAACTGAATGTTCAACTCCAAAACAAAATAAGTTATTTATAAACTAGAAACCAATACCATGTTTAATATTTTACAAAATATAAAAGAAATCCCATGGCATTTAAGGGTAAAAGTATGGATGATCCCAGAAAGACAAATCACTGATCAAAGAGACTTAAGAAATTATTTTATTTTAGACCTTTATTTAAAACTTTCTTACATGTCTTAATAATGGTCCTGATTTTTTTTGCAGTTTTTGGCTGGGGCCGGGTTTGAACCCACCACCGCTGGTATATGTGGCTAGCGCCCTACTCCTTGAGCCATGAGCGCCACCCAGGTCCTGACTTCTATTCTAGAAAAATGATAGTTGTTTGATAAATTAAACTTCTTTATTTATTTATTTATTTATTTATTTTTCCAGACAGAATCTCACTATAGTGTCACCATCGGCAGAGTGCCGTGGTACCAGCTCACAGCAATGCTTGGGCTTAAGCGATTCTCTTGCCTCAGCCTCCCAAGTAGCTGGAATTACAGGCGCTCGCCATAATGCTCGGTTATTTTTCTGCTGCAGTTGTTTAGCTGGCCCGGGCCATGTTCGAACCCACCACCCTCAGTGTATGTGGCTGGTGCCATAACCACTGTGCTACAGGCACCAAGCCTTAAACTTCTTTCTTTAAATTAAAAAACAAAAGGGCTCGGTGCCTGTGGCTCAACGGGCTAAGGCGCCAGCCATGTACACCTGAGCTGGCAGGTTCAAATCCAGCCCGGGCCCACCAAACAACAATGATGGCTGCAACCAAAAAATGGCCAGGCATTGTGGTGGGCGCCTGTGGTCCAGGCTACTTGGGAGGCAGAGGCAGAAGCCTCGCTTGAGCCCAGAAGTTGGAGGTTGCTGTGAGCTGTGATGCCACAGCACTCTATCCAAGGTGACAGCTTGAGGCTCTGTCTCAAAAACAAAAACAAAAAATAGGGGCGGCGCCTGTGGCTCATCGAGTAGGGCCCTGGCCCCATATACCTAAGGTGGCGGGTTCAAACCTGGCCTCAGCTGAACTGCAAAAAAACAGAAAAATAGCTGGGCATTGAGGCAGGTGCTGGTAGTCCCAGCTACTCGGGAGGCTGAGGCAAGAGAATCACCTAAGCCCAGGAGTTGGAGGTTGCTGTGAGCTGTGTGATGTCACGGCACTCCACCAAGGGCGATAGAGTGAGACTCTGTCTCTACAAAAGAAAAATAAAAATAAAAAATAAATAAATAACAGGCTCAGCGCCTGTGGCTCAACGGGCTAAGGCGCCAGCCATGTACACCTGAGCTGGCGGGTTCGAATCCAGCCTGGACCCACCAAACAACAATGATGGCTGCAACCAAAAAGAAAAAAAAATGACCAGGCATTGTGACGGGTGCCTGTGGTCCCAACTACCTGGGAGGCGGAGGCAGGAGACTCGCTTGAGCCCAGGAATTGGAGGTTGCTGTGAGCTGTGATGCCATGGCACTCTATCCAGGGTGACAGCTTGAGGCTCTGTCTCAAAAATAAATAAATAACAAAAAATAAAAAACACTGTAGCACAGAGGTTGCGGTGCCAGCCACATACACTGAGGCTGGTAGGTTCAAACCCAGCCCGGGCTAACTAAAAACAACAATGGCAGGGCAGCACCTATGGCTCAAAGGAGTAGGGTGCCGGCCCCATATACCAGAGGTGAAGGGTTCAAACCCAGCCCAGGCCAAAAACTGCAAAATTAAAAAAATAAAAAATAAATAGGCTCGGCACCCGTAGCTCAGTGGTTAGAGCACCAGCCACATACACCAGGGCAGGCAGGTTTGAACCCGGCCCAGGCCAGCTAAAACAACAATGACAACTGCAACAAAAAAATAGCTGGGGCTTGACGTCTGTGGCTCAGCGGCTAGGGCACCGGCCACATACACCAGGGCTGGCAGGTTTGAACCCAGCCTGGGCCTGCCAAACAACAAAGACGACTACAACATAAAAATAGCTGGGCATTGTCGCAGGCACCTATAGTCCCAGCTACTTGGGAGGCTGAGGCAAAACAATCGCTTAAGCCCAGGAGTTTGAGGTTGCTGTGAGCTGTGATGCCATGGCATTCTACCCAGAGCGACAGCTTGAGACTCTGTCTCAAAGAAAAAAGAAAAAGAAAAAGAAGAAAAAGAGGGCGGCGCCTGTGGCTCAAAGGAGTAGGGCGCCGGCCCCATAGGCTGGAGGTGGCGGGTTCAAACTCAGTCCTGGCCAAAAAAAAACTGCAAAAAGAAGAAAAAATATTTTACCCCAAAATATACTTCTTTGACATAATTTGAGATAGCTGTTCAGAGGACCTACAAACAAGCATTTCTACAAAGTTGTCCTTTGCTTGGGAGATTTGCATCTGTACAGAAAATCTGCATGGAGGCAGCCAGGTTTTTTCTGAAGAGTGCCCTCCCATAGATCCATGAAAGATTAACTGAGAGAAGGCTGGGTTGTGGTGGTTCACGCCTGTAATACTAGCACTTGGGAGGCCGAGGTAGATTGCCTGAGACCAGCCTGAGCCAGAACAAGACCCCCATCTCCAAAAAATAGCCAGGCGCTGTGGCGGGTGTCTGTAATCTAAGACTGAGGCAAGAGGATCCTGTAAACCAAAGAGTTTGGGGTTGCTGTGAACTATGACGCCACAGCACTCTACCAAGGGTGACCAAGTGAGACTCTGTCTTAAAAAAAAGATTAACTCAGACTGTGACACCTTTAAAAATCTGAAGGAGGGCAGCGCCTGTGGCTCAGCGGGTAGGGCGCCGGCCCCATATACCGAGGTTGGCGGGTTCATACCCCGCCCCGCTGAACTGCAAAACAAAAAGATAGCGGGGCGTTGTGGCGGGCGCCTGTAGTCCCAGCTACTTGGGAGGCTGAGGCAAGAGAATCGCCTAAGCCCAGGAGTTGGAGGTTGCTGTGAGCTGTGTGACACCACGGCACTCTACCGAGGGCGATGAAGTGAGACTGTCTCTACAAAAAACAAAAAAAAATCTGAAGGAAATGTTTCCCATCACCTTCTCTGAGAGATGCTGCCTGTAAGATTTCATACGCATAAACTACCGTTGCCAATCGGGTTTCTTTTCCCTGCTTTCCATAACGTGTTTTGCCATGATACAGCCCCGTTCTTTCTGCAGGCTCAAGACGGTATATGAGCTCTGGACTCCACTGAGAGACTGGGATCACTCTGTTGTTCTCTCCCCTTTCGCAAGTTAATAAATTTGTATGCCTTTTCTCCAGTTAATCTCCTTTTGTGTTTTTTATTCAGTGAACTTTCAGAAGACGAATGGAAAGTTTTCCTTTGGTCTCTACAGAAGTTCTTTCCAAACTGTTGAGAAAAGAAATTAACTTTTAGAGCCTGGTGTGGTAGAGGGATGGCGCCTGTGGCTCAGTGGGTGAGGCGCCAGTCCTATATTCCGAGGGTGTAAGGTTCAAACCTGGCCCCGGCCAAACTGCAACCAAAAAATAGCGGGCATTGTGGCGGGTGTCTGTAGTCCCAGGGAGGCTGAGGCAGAAGATCTCCTGAGCCCGAGAGTTGAAGGTTGCTGTGAGCTGTGTGACACCACAGCACTCTAACGAGAGCGATAAAGTTCTACAAAAGAACAAAAATAACAACAACAAAAAAAGAACCCACTTGTAATTGCTGCTGATCTCGGTGTATTTTCAGGGCCACTTGTATCTGTGCTCCTGGGCTGCAATCCTCAGATTGGCCCAAACACCCTGTACTTAATCCACCTCAGCTTCTTCCTTCTAGGTCAACACCAACATGGAGAGAGTTCCAAGATATATTATTAAGTGAGTTAAGCAAGGTGCTACCTTTCATGAAAGAAAAGGGTAAACATAGATCCATATGCTTCTTTTCACATTAAAAAAGCTAGGAAGAGTCAGATGTGATAGATCACACCTGTAATCCCAGCACTCTGGGACGCCTAGGCAGGTGGATTGCCTGAACTCAGGAGTTTGAGACCAGCCTGAGCAAGAGGAAACCTCTGTCTCTACTAAAAACAGAAAAATCAGGAAGGTGTAGGTTGTGGTGGGTGCCTGTAGTTGCAGTTACTGGAGAAAGTGAGGCAGGAGGATTGCTTGAGTTTGAGCTTGCTGTGAGCAATAACACCACGGCACTACAGCCAGGGCCACAGAGTGAGACTCTATCCAAAAAAAAAAGAAAGAAAGAAAAGTAGGAAGTAACTTTATAGGCATGTGTCAGTTTATAAACATAGAGTTATTTTTCCAGATTTTGAGATGTTCGGATATTTGTCAGCTTTTTGAAATCTGTTATCTGAGCCAGGTAGGCACCTGTAGTTGCAACTGTTCGGCAGGCTGAGGAGGGAGCATTGCTTGAATCCAGGAGTTTGAGACCAGACTGAGCAACATAGTGAGACCCTCCCTAATTTAAAAGGGAGGGTCTGGCTCGGTGCCTGTGGCTCAACAGGCTAAGGTGCCAGCCACGTACACCTGAGCTGGCCACTTCGAATCCAGCCCGGGCCTGTCAAACAACAATGACAGCTGCAACCAAAAAATGGCCGGGTGTTGTGGAGGGCGCCTGTAGTCCCAGCTACTTGGGAGGCAGAGGCAGTGGCAGTAGACTCGCTTGAACTCAGGAATTGGAGGTTGCGGTGAGCTGTGATGCCACAGCACTCTATCCAGGGTGACAGCTTGAGGCTCTGTCTCAAAAAAACAAAACAAAAACAAAATAAATATCTAATGTCAAACAATTTATAATTCATATTTGAATGATGTTCATCAAATGCTAGCAATGACTTTCTTTTTATGCTTTATTTATTTACTTATTTTGAGACAGAATCTCACTCTGTTGCCCTGGGTAGAGTGCCGTGGCATCATGACTCACAGCAACCTCAACGTCTTGGGCTCAGGAGATTCTCTTGTCTCAGTCTCCCCAGTAGCTGGGACTACAGGCACCTGCCATATCCTTGGCTGTGTTTTCTTTCTTTCTTTCTTTTTTTTTTTTTGAGACAGGGTCTCAAGGTGTCACCCTGGGTAGAGTGCCATGGCATCACAGCTCACAGCAACCTAAAACTCTTGGGCTCAAGCAATTCTCTTGCCTCAGCCTCCCAAGTACCTGGGACTATAGGTTCCCACAATACCTGGTTATTTTTTTCTTGCAGTTGTCATTTTTGTTTAGCTGGCCTGGGCTGGGTTTAAACTGCCAGCCTCGGTGTATGTGGCTGGCACCCTACCCACTGAGCTACGGGTGCTGCCCTTGGCTGTGTTTTCTATTTTCTTTTTTTTTTTCTTTTTGAGACGGAGCCCCAAGCTGTCACCCTGGGTAGAATGCCGTGGTATCACAGCTCACAGCAACCTCCAATTCCTGAGCTCAAGCGAGTCTCCTGCCTCCGCCTCCCAAGTAACTGGGACTACAGGCACCCGCCACAATGCCCGGCCATTTTTTGGTTGCAGCCGTCATTATTGTTTGGCGGCCCAGGCTGGATTCGAACCTGCCAGCTCAGGTGTATGTGGCTGACACCTTGGCTGCTTGAGCCACAGGCACCGAGCCTGTGTTTTCTATTTTCAGTAGAGACAGGGTTTTGTTCTTGCTCATGCTGGCCTCTAACTCCAGAACTCAAGTGATCCTCAGCCTCCCAAAGTGTTTAAAGGTGTGAGCCTCTGTGCCTGGCCAAAGGCTTTCAATATTAGAATTTCAGAAGATTGGCTCGGCGCCTGTGGCTCAACGGGCTAAGTCGCCAGCCACGTACACCTGAGCTGGCGGGTTCGAATCCAGCCCCGGCCCGCCAAACAACAATGACGGTTGCAACCAAAAAATGGCCGGGCGTTGTGGCAGGCGCCTGTAGTCCCAGCTACTTGGGAGGCGGAGGCAAGAGACTCGCTTGAGACCAGGAATTGGAGGCTGCTGTGAGCTGTGATGCCACAGCATTCTATCCAGGGTGACAGCTTGAGGCTCTGTCTCACAAAAAAAAAAAAAAAAAAAAAAAAGAATTTCAGAAGATTTAAAATTTGTTCTTCATTCTTTTTTGTCAAAGTATGTGTTATTTCTAAAAAATGATAATGTCGTAAGTCCTTTTTAAAAAGCCTCTATTAGATATATCTGGTCTCTGAAATCCTGATTCAGCTACCAAAATACCTCTATACTTGCTTCTTCTCTCAACTATCACTCAAGTGATCATCCCACAGTTTATATAAAGACTCATCTCTCAGCTCAACAAAACAAAGAATCCTCCATCCAATGAGATGCACTTCCCAGCCAGGAAAGTCCTGGCTACTCAAGAGGTTGAGGTGGGAGGATCAGTTTGAGACCAGCCTGGGCAACCCCTGTCTTGAAAATAAACAAACACAAACAAAAAAGGATGCACTTTCCTTAGATGAAAGTTTTAGAGGCAAGCCCTCTTTTCCATAAATAAAATGATTCACTCAAAAAGAATTCTGATGGGGCGGCACCTATGGCTCAGTGGGTAGGGCGCCGGCCCCATTTAACAAGGGTGGCGAGTTCGAACTTGCCATTGTTGCAAAACTGCAACATGCTGAACTTGGCATTGTTGCCAAACTGCAACAAAAAAATGTGGCGGGCGCCTGTAGTCCCAGCTACTCTGTGGCTTAGTGGGTAGGACGCCAGCCCCATATACCGAGGGTGGCAGGTTCAAACCCGGGCCTGGCCAAACTGCAACAAAACATAGCCCGCATTGTGACAGGTGCTTGTAGTCCCAGCTACTCGGGAGGCTGAGGCAAGAGAATCACCTAAGCCCAGGAGTTGGAGGTTTCTGTGAGCTGTGACGCCATAGCTATAGCCCACGGCACTCTACCGAGGGCAATAAAGTGAGACTTTGTCTCTAAAAAAAAAAAGAAAAACAAAAAGAATTCTGATGGTTGAATTTTGAATTACCTCTATCTTCTCTTCTTCTTCTTCTTTTTTTTTGGAATGTTTGTTGGTTTTTATTTTTATTTTTTTGCAGTTTTTGACCGGGGCTGGGTTTGAACCTGCCACCTCAGCATATGGGGCCAGCGACCTACTCCTTTGAGCCACAGGCGCCGCCCTTTTTTTTTTTTTTTTTTGAGACAGAGTTTCACTTTGTCACCATTGGTAGAGTGCTGTGGTGTCATAGCTCACAGCAACCTCAAACTCCTGGGCTCAAGTGATTCTCTTGCCTCAGTCTCCCAAGTAGCTGTGACTACAGGCACCCGCTACAGGCCCAGCTATTTTTAGAGATGAGGGGGGTCTCACTGTTGCTCAGAATGGTCTCAAACTCGTGAGCTCAGGCAATCTATCCACCTCAGCTTTCCAGAGTGCTGGGATTTCAGGTGTGAACCACTGTGTCCGGCTCTGTCTTCTTATGTTAGTAAGATTATCCTAATTACAGCAGTTTAAAAATAGAATGGTCTTAGTTCCATGTCCCTGAAAGTTTTCCAATAGACAGTGGAAGATCACAGATATTTCAAAAAGGATTTTGGCCCTGAATAGGCAGTTAGATGGCATAACCTGTGCCTTTTTGTCTCAACACAAAGACTTTTAGACCTTACTATCTTTCACTGCCAGTTCCAATCATATGCTACATTGCACTTTCTTTTTTGTAGAGACAGAGTCTCACTTTATTGCCCTCGGTACAGTGCTGTGGCGTCACAGCTCACAACAACCTCCAGCTCTTGGGCTTAGGCGATTCTCTTGCTTCAGCCTCCCGAGTAGCTGGACAAGCACCTGTCACAATGCCGGCTATGTTTTGTTGCACTTTGGCCAGGCCTGGGTTTGAACCTGCCACCCTTGGTATACGGGGCTGGCGCCCTACCCACTGAGCCACAGGGGCTGCCCCTGCATTGCACTTTAAACTGTTCTCTGGATATCAGTAACTCCTCATATCTAGCAGTACAGTTTGTACATGTATAACATGTACTCTTAATTCTCCTAACACTTACCCAGCTCTTAGTACCTCCCAGTCAGTGTTCTAAGCATCTAACAGGAAAAATTAAGTCGTGTAATCCTCTCATTACATGAGGCAGGTCTTGTTATGATCATTCACATGTTAACAGACACAAAACTCAGAGCAGAGAGTTGAACAGGGCCCAAGGTTCTGAGGATTATGAATGGCAGAGTGGGAATTTGCATCAAGTCACGCTGTTTCATGAGTTCAGCCTTTTCTTTTTCTTTTCTTTTTTTGGAGATGGAGTCTCAAGCTGTTGCCCTGGGTAGAGTACCATAGAATTATAGCTCAGAGCAACCTCTCACTCTTGGGTTTAAACAATCCACTTGCCTCAGGTTTTCTATTTTTACTCGGGATAGGGTCTTGCTTTTGACCAGGCTGGTCTTGAACTTGTGAGCCCAAGCAATCCACTCACCTGGGCCTCTCAGAGTGCTAGAATTAACAGGCCTGAGACACCGCTCCCAGTCTAGAGTCCAGTCTCTTAACCAACACTGCACTGCTTTCACTTGCTACAAGTGTGTAACTGTGCCATTTCTTTTCTTTCTTTCTTTTTTTTTTGTAGAGACAAGAGTCTCACTTTATCCCCCTGGGTAGAGTGCCGTGGCGTCAAATAGCTCACAGCAACCTCCAATTCCTGGGCTTAGGTGATTCTCTTGCCTCAGCCTCCCAAGTAGCTGGGACTACAGGTGCCCGCCACAACGCCTGGCTATTTTTCTGTTTTGCAGTTCAGCAGAGGCCAGCTTCGCCACCTTTGGTATATAGGACCGGCACCCTACTCCATGAGCCACAGGTACCACCCTAATTGTGCCTTTTCTGTTCATTGAGATCTACATGGTATTTTGGCCAAGTTTTTGCCTGCTAGGCATTTGGTGGGCTGAGAGAAGACCAGCTGACCTGATCACAGGACCCCCAATAGACAAGATGCACCACATGCAGTGCACACTGGGAAGCCAGAGGCAGACAGTAACACTGGGGTGTCTCCGTCAAGTCCATATCAGCAGATATGCCTGATTACGGAATCTTGGCTTTCCAAAGCTTTTTTTTTTTTTCTGGAGAGACAGTCTTCACTTTATCACCCTCGGTGGAGTACCCTGAAGTCACAGCTCACAGCAACCTCCAGCTCTTGGGCTTAGGCGATTCTCTTGCCTCAGCCTCCTGAGTAGCTAGGACTACAGGGGCCCGCCACAACGCTGGGCTAGTTTTTGATGCAGTTAGGCACGGGGCCGCGTTTGAACCCGCCACCCTCGATATTTGGGTCCGGAACCCTACTCGCTGAGCCACAGGCGCCGCCCACCAAAGCTTTTTAAAGAGCAACCAACCCTGTCCCTCACTCATTAGCGCCAGTGGGTGGCTGGAGTCTTGTATCTGGAACTCTTCACTGCTCCTCGAACCTAACCTTGGCTTTGAGCTACAGTCAAGCTGGTTCCTGCCGCCCCCCGCCCCCCACCCCCCACCTGCTCAATCTCCCCTTTTCCTAGTAGGTTGCAGTCTGGGAGCAGGTGTCCATGTATGTTCTCGTTTTCCTCAAGAGCATCCTTGCTTTGGTCTGTGCAACAGCAACTTCATCAGCACCTGGCCTTGGTGGTAAACACCTCACATGGAACTATACTTGTGGTCAGCATTTTTTAAAAATTAATTTTCATTTCTTTTTTTTTTTTTGAGTCTCATTCTGTTGCCCCCAGTAGAGTGCCATGGGTCACAGCTCACAGCAACCTCAAACTCTTGGGCTCAAGTGGTTCTCTTGCCTCAGCCTCCCAAGTAGCTGGGACCACAGGCGCCCACCACAACGCCCGGCTGTTTTTTGTTGTTGTTGTTGTTGTAGTTGTCGTTGTTTAGCAGGTCCGGGCCGGGTTCGAACCTGCCCGCACCGGTGTATTTGGCCGGCGCCCTAACCACTGAACTATGGCGCCGAGCCAGGCCAGCATTATTTTTGTACAACTTATTTATTTTTATAGTTTTATAGTTCATGCAGTTTAATTAAAAAATGACTTTCAGACTGCTAAACTGGCTTCTGCTGCTAATTAGATCCCACATATCTGTCCTGAAAGTTATAAATCTTTTTAAAAAGTAATTATTACTAAGTGTACTGCTATGATAAATTACCCAAGCCCTTTGACGTAGAGAGAAGAGGTGGGGGAGGAGGTTATTTGTCGGTTCCAGCTGGCTGTTTCCCCCGCCCGGCTCACCCGCCGCCTGCCCCACCCTCCGGCTGTCACGTGGGCGCTGAGACAATGTAGGTGAAAACCTTTGTCAACTCCAAGGCACAACTGACCCTAGTTGTTATTATTGTTGTTCTTACGCTCCGGGGAAACTATGTTGCCTCCACCCAACCCTACCAGGCGGGACAGCCCGCGACGCGCGGACGAGCCAGACCACCCCACTCAGCCGCGCGTTCTCCGGGCCTTGGGGAGGAGGGTCATCGCTGCTCTCCCACCTCCGTAATGGCTTTCCCAGTCCTTCCTCCGGAAGGAAATCTCGGTCCAGTGAAAGTTCTCGAGCTGCTGAAATCACCGGCTCCTGGGGCCTGTCCTCGCCCCGCCCGGCCCCCTCTCTGCGAGCGCGGGCGCTGGAGCCGGGCTGCCCGGGCCGTTTCCTGGAATTGTCCTGCCGGAGCTGTGGGCCGCCCCCCACCACCGGCTTCCCCTCCCCTGAGCTTCAGTCCCTTTGGACGCCCAGTCCTGGCCCAGAGCTACCTTCTTAGCACCCCCAGTTCTCTCTCTCGTGGCCAGTCTTTTCTAGGGTTGTCAACTGCCCGGAGGAGGAGGAATCCCAGCCTGGGGGTGTCAGTGCGGTCACCTGGGTCCTCCAGGAAGCGGAGTGGCCGGTTGCCAGAGTAACCATCTTCACTCAGGCCTTCCCAGGGCTGGCCCCCAGCTGGGCTGGTGAGTTACTTTACCACCTAAGCGCCCTCTCCCAATAAATCAAGTCTGACTAGGGCCAAAAGGGTGAATAGGAAACACAAAACAATTAGAGTCACTGGACATGACTGGGAACAATTTATCCGTCCTTCATCCCCAGCTGCCCCTTGTGTACCAGGGAGCACTGCCACGTGACCAGACCTGCCCCTCCCAGTGCCCCAACCTCCAGGTCCCACAGGGTGGACTCAGGAAGAGGTTGGGGAGGCGGAGGAGGGGCCGTCTAGGCTTGATGGATGGTCCGGGAGAAAAGTCTGGCACTTTTCTTCCCCCTGGGAGAAGTGAAGTTTCAGCCACCTCTCCCCCGCATTCCTGCCTGCCTAGGGCGGGGTATGAGGGGTGGCTGGACAAGGAAAGGAAGGCCTTTTAGCCCAGATAGGAGACATTTTGCAGACTACCACTCAACATTTGTCTACATTGACATTGGGAATGGAGGAACAGGTGGATAACCCCCAATCTCAGAAAGAGCACTGGTGGCTGGGCAATGGTGGGTCTACAGACCCAGCTTCCTGGGAGTCTGGGACAGGACTGATTGAATCCACAAGTTTGAGGCTGTGGTTGCTCTGACTACACCTTTGAATAGCTACTGTGCTTCATCCTGGGACACACAGGGAGACTCCCATCGCTAAAATAAAAAAATAAATTAAAAAAAGGTATCACTATGTTCCCACCCTTCTCCAACCCCCTTTCTGGCTCCCTGGATTCAGTCCCCACTAATTATATTATTCCTACTGTATGCCAAAACTTAAGTAATATAGCAGCTGTGTAAGTGTGATGCACAGGTCCTGTGGGGTCCCCAAGATTGTTTCAGGGGATAGATGAAGTCAAATAATTTTCATACTAATACATTATTTACATATTTGTTGACAACAGGAATAGAACTGCTGTTGTCTTACATAAATCAAGGCAACTTAGTCACCAAATTAGTCATTGTATTATTCACTACTACACAATGAAAAGGCCAGTTTCTCTTAATGTTTGTTTTGTTTTTCTTTCGAGACAGAGTCTCACTTTGTCACCCTTGGTAGAGTGCTGCGGCATCACAGCTCACAGCAACTTCAAACTCTTGGGCTCAAGTGATCCTCTTGCCTTAGCCTTCCAAGTAGCTGGGACTACAGGTGCCTGCCACAATGCCTGGCTATTTTTAGAGACGAGGTCTGGCTCTAGCTCAGGCTAGTCTTTAACTTCTGAGCTTAGGCAATCTACCCGCCTGGGCTTTCCAGAGTGCTAGGATTACAGGTGTGAGCCACCTCACCCAGCTTTCTTAAGAATGTTCTTGACAGGTTTGGCGCCTGTGGCTCAACGGGCTAAGGCGCCAGCCACGTACACCTGAGCTGGCGGGTTCGAATCCAGCCCCAGCCCGCCAAACAACAATGATGGCTGCAACCAAAAAGCGGCTGGGCGTTGTGGGGGGTGCCTGTAGTCCCAGCTACTTGGGAGGCTTAGGCAGGAGACTCGCTTGAGCCCAGGAATTGGAGGTTGCTGTGAGCTGTGATGCCACAGCACTCTATCCAGGGTGACAGCTTGAGGCTCTG
>CAUYRH010149249.1:0-15341 GCA_963574655.1 Perodicticus potto
TATATAGTGATTAAGAAAATGCCATGAAGGCTATCTCTCACAGTATGATCAAAATGTTTCTGATTGTATATGAAGCACATTCTGCCCTATGATTGCACCAATGTACACAATTATGATTTAATAAAATTATTTTAAAAAAAAAAGAGGAAGGGAGGAAAGAAAGAACCTACAACTACATGGTAAAAGTGTGCTAAACAAGCAAAATAAATCCAGGGCTCAGGCACTTGTTAAGAACTTCAAAGATTAAGAACATACTAGAGTTTTCCTAATATAATGCAATTTTTTTTTCCATTCCCCAAAGCCTGATTTTCTGTAAAATTTTGTGTGAGTTTTTGTCTGTTTGAACCTATAAATGGTGGTATTGCTAACCAGTCATAAAACAGAACATTCTTTCTGAAACACTGGGGCTGTGTTGCTAAAATTTGCAGGTAGAAGAACTTTCCTGTAGGGTGTGGGAGGGATCTTAAAGACTTATTGAGCTGAGTTAAAGGGAAAAGTAAGAAGCAAAAGCCTAATAAATATTAAACCACCACTAAAATAATCATACAAAGAAAATGCAAAATATAGACAATAGTAATAACAGTTATATATTATACATAAAGAATAATGGTGTTATTTTATAACATCATCACTTGCATGTTCACCATCAGCAAATGTTCACCATCTCCCCAATTTCAAATATAAGACTGCTGGTTCATTTTGAATTTTTTTCTTAAACAGTTACTCCTCATATGGCAATGCACTTTTTCCCCCATCCAAGTACTAACCAGGCCCGACCCTGCTTAGCTTCCTAGATCAGATGAGATCGGGCATGTTCAGGGTGAACAATGTACTTTTCTCTAAGCCAATGGTGGGTGCTTTTCCAAGGTTAATAAATGGCTGTGTTAACTCCTGGCTCCCAGGACTCACCACTGAGTCTCAGCCTATCTCAATATCCAGTCTTCTGTCACCTCAACCCTTTTCTTTGTCATTGCATTCCAAAGCCCCTGCCCTCACCTTATCCTGGCTCCTCTCAGCCATATGCAGTCCCAAGGCCAAGGTTGCATTTCCTTCATTTGTTTTTATCTTTTCTCCTAAGACATGTTTGCAAGGGGCTGTCTCTAATTCTACTCTGTCTACTATTTCCCATCTCTATTCCTAGCACCTCGCTCCCTCTTTTTCCAAATTACCCCCGCAGGAGTTGACATGCCATTTGCATGTTCTAGAATTCAAATTCTCCTAGATATTAAAAAGGCAAACAGAGTAATGTTATGTTAGAATTTAATGGAGTAAGAACTTACAGTTAAGGACAGATGTACTATTTGTCTGAAATACTTAGAGACACTTGTAAAGAACAGCACTATAAAGAAAGATGAAAGAGCTGGGTGCAGTGGCTCACACCTGTAATCCTAGCTCTCTGGGAGGCCGAGGTGGGTGGATGGCTTGAGCTCACAGGTTCAAGACCTAGGCAAGAGCAAGACCCCTATCTTAAAAAAAAAAAAAAAAGCTAGGGTGTTGTGGTGGGCACCTATAGTCCCAGTTACTTGGGAGACTGAGGCAAGAGGATCGCTTGAACCCAAGAGTTTGAGGTTGCTGTAAGCTATGACATCAAGGCACTCTACTGAGGGCAACAAAGTGAGACCCTGTCTCAAAACAAAAGAGGAAAGGTCATGTCACTACACGAGACCTGCCTCTGTGTGCCTGACTTGCTCTCAGAGGCCTAATGAGATCACCTGGAGGTGGCGTTTATTTCCCAAGGAATAGACTATTCAAAAACATTAAAAAGTCCAGAGTTTTTGCTTGCCCAGCAGTTCACAATGCAAGCCCTCTTTTGTGACAAGGCAATTCTGAATTGCTATTACATAAGGGAGGCAAGTAATAGGTACCCTACACTTTACTATAAAGCAATAGTCACAGCTTCCTGGGAGTCACCTCCTCTGATCTACTGGCATCCACTCTCCATCTTCCACTGTGTTACTGTTTCCAGAAACCACTTCACCTTTTCCGTAATTGGCTTTTATCCTCCCATGCTATGATGTCTCAAGGCCACTATGCTGAAGAGAATCCAGTCACTAATCCTACGAAGAAAAGAAGCCTCACTGGGAACACAGCAGTCAGGTCATATCATGTAGACACGGTCACTGAGGAGACGGCTTGGGTAAGCTGACGGGGCCTGTCAGTAGAGTAAGGATTATCCTCTGGCATGGTTAAGCCAACAAATTCAAAGTTAACATAAATTGTGTTTGCACCCTGTGCTACATGCTTGAGTGGATTCTAGAGTAAAGGACATCACAGAATAGTGAAAAGGACAGAGGCACTGGAATCACGGAGATGTTGGTTCTAATCCTAGCTCTGCAGCAACTGAGTTGAATGAATGATTTCAACTCTCTGAGCTTTATTTCCTTTATTAGTATAAGAGGGACCTGACTTTGTGAGGGTTTTGTGAGAGTTAAATGAGATGTTATGTACAAGTCGAGTATGTGGCCCACAGAGATGCTGGGTCAATGTTGTCGCAGTTATTAAAATGTAATCTATGTTCTCAAGAAACATCTTATTTATTTGAAAAGTTGAAACATAAATCAAATATTGGCGGGATGTGGTGGCTCACTCCTGTAATCCTAGCACTCTGGGAAGCCGAGGCAGGTGGATTACTTGAGCTCACGAATTCAAGACCAGCCTGAGCATCATTGAGACCCCATCTCTACAAAAAAAAAAAAAGAAAAACTGAGGCAAGAGGATTGATCACTTGAGCTCAAGAGTTGGAGGTTGCTGTGAGCTGTGATGCCACGGCACTCTACCCAGGGCTACAGAAAGAGACTCTGTCTCAAAAAAAAAAAAAAAAAACAAAACCATAAATCAAATATTAAATGGTTTTATAGTAGCAATAAGCACTGTTGTAATAAAGGACTGCAGAAAATATTTATGAGATTAATACCATTTTTAAAATATTTTTTCTGATATGAGCAGCATACAATCATTATAGAAAATTGGAAGTGGGAAGAGCAAAAAGTATAAAGAAAAAACGTTTTAATGCTATTAAGACAAAATCAGCCCAGTGTGGTGGCTCATGCCTGTAATCCTATCACTTTAAGAGGCAAAGGCAGGTGGATTGCTTGAGCTCTGGAGTTTGAGAACAGCCTGAGCAAAAGCGAGACCCTATCTCTACTAAAAATAGAAAAACTAGATGAGCATTGTGGTGGGTATCCATAGTTCCAGCCACTCTGGAGGCTGTGACAAGAGGTTGGCTCGAGCCCAAGAGTTTCAGGTTGCTGTGAACTAGGCCAACACCACGGCACTCTTGCCTGGGTGACAGAGTAAGACTCTGTTTCAAAAAAAAATAGAATCCACATGTGCTTAATATCAAGAAAGCGTCTGTTATGCCAAAGGTACTTAAAGTCCATATAATTTTCTTTCTAAAGGAAGTAAAATTTCTTTCTAAAGTCCACATGATTACTTTCTAAAAGAATTCAAATTTATCAATAGAAGAGGAGATATTTAAATTGATACAGCTGTATGATGGAAGACTATACAACTGTTAATTAAAATAGGCCAAATTTTAGGCCGGTGTGGTAGCTCATACCTGTAATCCCAGCACTCTGGGAGGCCAAGGCAGGTGGATTGCCCTGAGCTCACAGGTTCGAGACCAAAAGAGCAAGACCCTGCTCTAAAAATAGCCAGGTGTTGTGGTGAGTGCCTATAGTCCCTGCTACTCAGGAGGCTGAGGCAAGAGAATCACTTGAGCCCAAGAGTCAGAGAGTGCTGTCAGCTGTAAGGCCACGGCACTCAACCCCGGGTGACAAAGTGAGACTCTATCTCAAAAAAAGAAGGGGAGGTAAATTTTCATGCCCTATCCAGGAGAGTTAGCCAGAATATGTCGTTAATTTTAGAAAGTAATTTGAAGGGCAAAACACACACAGTCATTTTGTTAGACACGTTTTCCTCTCAGGTTTGGCTTTCTCTCAAATGCTACCCGTACCTGCACTATTTTCTTTTATTGCCACTTGATAATAATAAAAAAAAAAAATGCTCTAAGAAAGGCCAGAATAACGTATAAAGGGAGCTGAGGAAGGGAAGCAGGAGATGTCCAGAACCCCAAAGTGGAACAAAGGACACTTTGTTATCAAATGAAACATCTGTTTCACGTTGGATGGCCTGACATGAGTGTGGGTGCGGTGGCCTGAGGACAGGTCCGTGTGAAGAGGAGATGGGGGCCCCCTCCCCTGTGCACCGTGACTCTCAGGGGCCACAGAGATTCCTCTCAGAGCTTTCTTTCCACTGAAGCATTGAGCGGGACTCAGAAACCTGTGCGCTGAAGCCCCAGGTGAATGTTTTTGTTGAAGGACCAAGAAAATATCCACGGGATGGGCTGGGAAGTGAGAGGTGAACTTCACTGTGTGCATTCACTTATTCATTCACGTGTTCAACAAACATTTATTATGGAGTAGACAGCAGGATAATGGGAGCTCCCGTGCTGTGGCCCCCACGGTAACAGACCCTCACTGGCTCTTCCTGACACCATTGCAGTGGTAGCAATGACGGTAATGGCTGCAGCAACATGCCAGTATTCCGGGTAAGCTAAGACAAAGGAAGACATGACCTTATGCCGCTGGCAGGCCTTCTGATCGGGATGTTTAAAGTGCTGTTTTAAATAGTCCCAGGAAGGGGACTATTAAAAAGGAAATAAAATGAGGCAAAATGAAAGAATGCATTTGACCCCTAACCTAATATCAGACAGCCCTGGAAGCCGAACTATGCAGAGGGACTCAACACAAAAACCTGTCTTCACACACTATTTGCCAGGAACATGCATTATCTCATTTAACTTTCACAGTGCCCCTCGGAGGTAGGACACCAAAAGGTGAGGCAACTTGCCCAAGGTCACATGGCTTCTAAGGGGTCCTGTAACCAAGATTTATGTGTTCATAGCCTGCTCCATAAAAATGTACCAACAAATATAATAAGTACTAGAAATATAATAAAAGGAAAAGCACGTCTGTGGCCTCTGGAAATTGATAGCTACGCGAGCGCTTGGTGTTGGTAGGACTTAGCCTTGTTCTCCCAGGTAGGCTGTGATAGTCTCCTGCTAAGCACAAATACTCTCTCGGAACACCAGCCCAGACAACAGGTGTCTCTGTGACGGTGATACGAAGCAAGGAACGAGAGCACTCTGCAACCCTGTCTAAGCACAGATGAAAACAAGAGCACTGTACAAAGCAAAAAACAAGATGCTATGTGGGCAAGAGAGTAACTACTACTTCAGTTAAAACTTGAGCCTTGTTTTATTCCTTCCCCACCACTCGGTCTTAAACATTGGATTTATTCTAATGCCCAGCTGAGGAATTATGATTCTCACTTGCTGGCAGCATACAATCCAAAGCAAAGCCTCACCTCCATAAATCCTCCACCAAAGCACCTGAGTCCAATCCTCAGCAAAATCCTTTGAACACCATCCTGCTGAGATGCCCCGAGACTCCCCAGGGTGTACACTTCCCACCCAGCATTGAACCCTAGGAGTTAAACCGCAGGTGTGTTCCCAGTGATCTTTGGCTAGAGGGCATTGACAGAAATGGAGATCCACTGAAGCCGTCCCTGCCTGTCTACCTGGAACACTGGACTCAGCCACCCTCAAGCAGTGATGTCACCCACCTGTGTGTGGGTGGGGGGTAAGGTCCTGATGCATTGAACCATGGAATTTTCTTGAAGCTCTTCAATGTTGTGTTGCTTTTTTTTTCTTAGAAATAAGGTCTCTTGGGATTTTTGAAGTGGTATGTGATCAGGTCTGTAGTTTCATTGGTTCTACTGCATCATTTGGCCTCTGTAGTTTAAAATCTAATAGTGTGCTAACACCCAAGTTGGCCATACATTTTTTGACATTTCCACTGTGAGTAGCAAGCTTAAATTGAAATAAATCTAGCTAATATTTTACTTATCAACGTTGGCATCTTAAAGAGGAGCCTTCGCTGGGTGCAGTGGCTCATGCCTATAATCCCAGCACTCTGGGAGGATTGAATTGCCCGAGCTCACAGGTTTGAGACCAGCCTGAGCCAGAACATAAACTCATCTCTAAAAAAAAATCTAGGTATTGTGATGGGCGCCTGTAGTCCCAGCTACTTGGGAGACTGAGGCAAGAGAATTGCTTAAGCCCAAGAGTTCAAGGTTGCTGTGAGCTATGACGCCACGGCACTCTACTGAGGCTGACAAAGTGAGAGACTCTGTCTCAAAAAAAAAAATTAGGAGCCATTACAGAGCATTTATAGACCCAGGATCTGCAGTCTACATAGATGATTTCCTTTAGTTCTCACAACCTCATAAGGCAGGAACTACATTTTCTCTACCACACAGATGGCACAGATGAGGCCCAGAGAACTTTTTAGTCATCTGACAATGTATATCCAAAGGTCAAACAGTTAACAAATGGTGGAGCTGGTATGTGAAAGGAGGCAATTTCCAAAGCCAGAATGTTTAAACCTTAAGCTATACTTCCCTAGTACATATTAATTTTTATAATAAAATCTCTCGAGGTCATATCATATCTCCCCACTCAGGAAGTGCTGTGTAGTACAATTTTTCACAACAGAAAGTAAAAGTTATAAAGCAAGAATCAAGCATCAGTCCTTCCAAAAGTTCTGCACATCTCTGAGCATCAGATGACAGCTGCAGACTCACAGTATGCCAGCAGGTCGTCTTTTGGCCCCAGTTTTTGGAGGCAGATAGGAGACTTGGTTGTTATCACTGTCACTGCAGGCCTGTATCACCCCAGACTCTGGGACAAAGTGCTTCCCAACCTTTCCCCCATCCCCGCCCAACAAAATACCACCTGGCCCTGTGGTTCCAAATCCCATGCAAATTTGTCCTTCCATCTTCAGGTATAAAAGAATCAGTGTGATGTACCAAATATTTTGACTCTATGTTAGAGCTCTTCATTATGCTACAGGTGAATATCTGATTTATGGTGAATATATGAGATTAAGAAAGTCCACTTTGTTTTTTGCTTCATAGATGAGAGCGAGCCTGGCTCTGCTTGCACACATGAGATAGGTCAGTGTCCAAGTGTGCTCCAGAATAAGGACACTAGAGATGTCAGGTCACGGTCTGTTATCCATGGGAAGCCAGCTTTGAGGCAAAGTGACCACTAACATAGAAAAGGAAGAAATCAGCCAAAAAGAGAACCTGGAAAGGAAATAACTTGGCAAATGTAACTTAAAAATTAAAAAATAAAAAAATATTTTTGGCCTAAAAAGAACAGGCTACCATGTAACAGTCACTTCCCAACTCCTACAAAACTTGATATACTAGTCCACACAGAATGCACCCTTACACCGGCTCACACTCTAACTTCCTTAGGTATCTGTGTGCTCTTCTTTGTTTTTGTTTTTTTTTTTTTTGTTTTTTTTTTTTAGAGACAGAGTCTCACTTTGTCGCCCTTGGTTGAGTGCCATGGCTTCATGGCTCACAGCAACCTCCAACTCCTGGACTTAGGCGATTCTCTTGTCTCAGCCTCCCGAGTAACTGGAACTACAGGCGGCCACCACAACGCCCGGCTATTTTTTTGTTGTAGTTCGGCCAGGGCTGGGTTTGAACCCCCAACCCTTGGTATATGGGGCCAGCGCCCTACTCACTGAGCCACAGGCACTACCCTGTGTGCTCTTCTTGTCTGCTGAAGACGATAAAGCCAGGGGGACTTGGGTGAGAAGGAAGCCTCAGTGACAGGTTGGGGAGTGTGTCTCTCCTCCTCGAGCAGAAGGGAGCACAAGGACACGAGAATGTTTAGAGGCAGGTGGGAAGCTGCCCCGAGGCTTCTGTAACAGCCCAGGCCGAGATGGGACAGCTGAACTTGGAATACGGGCAGTTGTGGAAAGGCGGGCTGACATAAAGAGCTGTGCAGGCAGCGGTGACGAGGATAGTGAGGAGTTGCAGGTGGGATGAGAATAGAGGCAGCATTAAACACAGCTGCAAAGTTAGAGCTGGTACAGTGAGCATGAGCCTGAGGGGGAAATGTGGGCAGCACGCTTCCACTGAAACCAACAGAAGACTTAAGGAGAAGTGATTTTAAAATTAGGACGGGCACTGTGGCTCACACTAGGGAGGCGAAGGTGGGAGGATCCCCTGCGCTCAGGAGATGGAGACCAGCCTGAGCAAAAGACTCCGACCCCATCTCTACTAAAAACAGAAAACTTAGTCGGGTGTGGTGACAGGTCCTTATCGTCCCAGCTACTCAGGAGCCTGAGGCAGGAGGATTGAGCCCAGAAGCTTGAGCCCAGAAGCTTAAGGTTGCTGTGAGCTACAGTGACGACACAGAACTTTATCCAAAGCAACAGAGTGAGACACTGTCTCAAAAATAAATAAAATAAAATCAGGATGAACTCTAATATTAGAGTGTCTACAGACTCAGAGGAAATGCACAGTGAGTCCAGCCCGTGGAGCTCAAGATCCCGGGTAGGTCTGGAGATGCAAGTGGAGGTGCTGGGGAGTGTTGGGGTGAAACACTGACTAGACCAACTGAGAGGATGGTGAGGAAGATGTTTGGATAAAATTGTTTTCTGAAAATATCCTTCTCCTGGCATTTCCCCAGTTTGCCCCACATACCCTTCCTACAAAAGTGTTCAGTCTGACTGCCTGAAGAATTAAGTCTAAGCTCTCAGTTTGGAATGTCCTTTCCCTTTTTCTCTACACACTGAACCACTCCAAGGCCAACTTCAAATGCCAGCCCTTCCCTGAAGCAGTATTGATTCTTGGTTCTTCCCTCTTCACTCTCACCCACGTTGCTTATACCACTACCTAGTGGTATTTAGCCTTGAATGGTGTCTACTTAATTCACAAAATGGAATTGCCCAGAAGAAAGGAGGCAGGATAAGAACAGGACAATACGAATGCCAGATTGAAGGTGTAAAACGATAGACTCCACTGCCATTTAAATCTGGGTTCACCTTTATCATCTGCTCTGATTCCTACAATGCTGCAAGGTAGACACCACAGGTTTTGGCCTCACTGATAAACAAGAGGCCACCTAGTTGGCCTCACTGATAAACAAGAAAACTGAAGCTCAATGAAATTACCTGACTCGTCCAAAGTGTATAAATGGTAACACCAAGAGTTATTCATCTTGTGTTGATTCATTCATTCAATAAATATTTATGAACCTACTACCACATGCCAGGTATTGTTTCAAGTACTGTGATAGGGGCTGAAGAACAGGATGGTGGATTGATGAGACGAAGACTTATTCTAATGGCAGAGAAAGGGAATAAATAAATGCATGATATAATGTTACAAAGTGATAATACTGTGAAGAAATACCCTGCAGGGTAGGAGACAGAGAGTGAGGCAGGGTTCTCTTTTAGATGGAGTAGAAATTCTGTACTCTGAAGTCCTGAGTCAGTCCTCTGCTTCCGTATAGCTGCCGGATGGCTGTGCAATATTGGGTAGCCTTCTCCTGTTTCAGATGCTGCCCAGGGCTTGGGATGTACACATCGGAGCACGCGAACACATCCAGTGCAAGGTTCCCCCGTCCCCGCTGTCACTGCCTTACCTAACTTTACCTGTAGACTATATGCTCCTTAGTGTAAGAATCATTTGCACAGGGCTTACAATAAAAATATGCTCATTCATCAATCGATTGATTTATAAAATAAAAGCAATTCAAAGAACTGGAATATAGTTTCCTTAATTAAATATTCATAAACATTATATTCGACTCATTGGAGAGATTCCCAAATTTCTCCAAAATAAGCATGTCCTCTCCACCAATCCCTAAATCCTGTTGTGTGCCTCAGGGTCAAATTAAGTCCCTCTAGAAAACCAAATCTGTCTAGGTGGTAAGTAATAAGGCAGTCGTGTCAGTTGGTGATATTTCTGCCAAAAGGGGCCTTGTGACATTGCAGGTAGTATTGAGGAACAGGAGGAGTGTGAAGAGACCTGCCAATCAAGAAAAAGAATCAGCCCAATTATTAAAACTAATCTAAGGAGTACTGAGTAATAAATTGACCAGGGTAAGTGACAAAGACAAAATGAGATCAGCCACTTATCTGTTTAATTTTCACAAATATATATCAGTCCTGTTTTTATTTTATTTTTTTTTAAATTTATTCACAGCACCATTGAATATTTTCACTTTTAAAAGGTATGCATATGTACATACATTGTTGGGGTATTCACATGCAATTAGTAATGATTTATTTAGACTTCCACATTAAGAGTTTTAACAATTCCTTCAAATGTGAGGATTATACTTTTGCAAAATTGCCTGTGAGGACAGAAGAAATTTAAGCAACAAAACTCCACACAATATTGTAACATAATCTCAGACCTTCAGGAAGGAGTCACTCTCCCTAGAAAATCATTGTTTCTGGCTTGTTTTCATGCGAATTCAGAGCAAGTTCAGGGTCTCTGGCCTGACTTTGTACTAACAGATGACAGCTGATCATCTAGCAAACACCCAAGAAAGTTTCATGTAAACAAAAATGTCCAGAATAAAACACCAGAAAAGAGAAGCACCAGAAAAACACACATCTGCATTACCTAAACTTTAGATTCATAAGAACATGGACATTACATGGAGGATTATGGCCCAATACAAATTCCACTTGAGAAACTATAGTCTCCTTGTTCAAAAACCTCATTCCTACCTGTGACCGGTTGAGTGAAAATATACTCAGAAATATAAACAGATGCCAATTTATCAGGTGAATGACTGTTATAAAACAGGCATGCAGTCAATGATTTTTATTATAATTTTTTTTGAGACAGAGTCTCACTTTATCGCCCTCGGTAAAGTGCTGTGGGGTCACAGCTCACAGCAACCTCCAACTCCTGGGTTTAGGTGATTCTCTTGCCTCAGCCTCCCAAGTAGCTGGGACTACAGGCGCCCACCACAACGCCTAGCTATTTTTTGTTGCAGTTTGGCCGGGGCGGGTTTGAATCCACCACCCTCGGTATATGGGGCCAGCACCCTACCCACTGAGCCACAGGGAGTCAGTGATTATTAATCTAAATTCAAAGTTCAAATCAGGTCATCTTTCCTCATGTTTTCCCAAACCAGTCTTTTTTCGCAGTCCTAAACTGCAAGAGTGTGAAAGCAGAATACTTTCAAATGAGGAAATGGATTGTGCCTTCTTGGGGGAAATACGTATGATTGAGAAAAGGGTAAAGTTAGCCATAAATAATTAAACATTTTTTTAAATGTCTGAACTTGTCATTAGCACTAAGATGAGCAGCTTACCAGAAACTAATAACAAGAAACATTATCAAGCTTAAAAAATTTAAATATGAGGAATTAAACTCCTTAACCCCAAGAATCAGTTGTGCTGATATTATCTAGTCTCATTTAGTAGAGGGCCCAGCAAACTAAGATATCCCTGAACAGAAGAGATCACACAGAACAGTGAGAGAGCAAACGCATTTTTCTTCTTCCACTGTTACAATGACCAATCTGAATAATCGGATTTATAAGGACTTTTTGTTTCAAATTAAATGTTTCTTCTTTAAATGTCCAAAGTTCCTATGCCAAGTCAACTGTGTTTTTTTACAAACAGTTCGATTTAGTCTTAAAGAGTGGATTTTGCAGACTTCATAATTGAAAGGACTATTGGGCTCTGGAGAAGTTTTCATCAACCACATCCCTAAACTACCCTCACTAAATGCTGGTGGTCCAAAACTTAAGGCAATATTCTTCCCCTGGGGACATGTGGCAATGTCTATAGATATTTCTGTGGTCATGGTGTCGGGGGGATGCTACTGGCATTAATGAATAAAGGTCAGGGAAGCAGCTAAACATCCTGCATGGCAGAGCCCCCCACACCAGGATTACCCAGTTCAAAATGTCACAGTGTCAAGACTGAGAGTCCCTGATTTAAGCATCACAAAAGCTCTTAGGGCAGCTGCCTTAGTATAATCTAAAATCTACCTCATTGATTTCCTTGACATTCGAAACATCCATCCCCCCAGAACTTTGGAGTTCCTAAGTTACTGCCATTAGTTTGCTCATTCAGTGGCAAAAGAAGTTTGCCTGTTCATCAAATGCTACTGCCACCAAGCAGGGCTGGCTCGAAGGGTAAAGAAAACCCTTATCTCCTTGGAAGAACTAAATAGGAAGCAAAATTTCAATTCTTCCTCAAATAATGTCTCCCTAATTTATTGGTAGTTTGTCAAAAAGTTAGAGAAATAATATTTTCCTCTGTCAACAATGGAGTCTAAATATCATATTGGCCAAATATGAAAAAAAAAATTAACCTCTGAGGGTTTTTGAGGGGTTATTTATTTTTATATTTTTGGAACCAGAGTCCCACTCTATTGCCCCAGGCTAGAATGCCATGGCATCAGCCTAGCTCACAGCAACCTCAAACTCCTCAGCTCAAGCAATCCTCCTGCCTCAACCTCCCAAGTAGCTGGGACCACAGGTGCCCAACCATGACACCCAGATAATTTTTCTATTTTTAGGAAAGACAGGGTCTCACTCTCACTGAGGCTGGTCTCAAACTCCTAAACTCAACTGATCCTCCCACCTCAGCCTCTCAGAGTGCTAGGAATATGGCGTGACTTCCCACGCCCCACCAGCCTGTGTTCTTACAAACACATTTCAAAGCTGGAAAATAAATAACAGTCCTTCCTATAACTGGTGTTGAAGTAATGTGGGAAGGACCCTTTCTACAGCGAAAGAGCATTACCGAAGACCAGGTGAGGACCCAGGACAATGAATCCCTGATCTGACACAGAATGCAATAAACTTTCAAAAACTTATATTCAAGGGTGGCGCCTGTGGCTCAAAGGAGTAGGGTGCCGGCCCCATATGCTGGAGGTGGTGGGTTCAAGCTCAGCCCCAGCCAAAAACTGCAAAAAACAAAAACAAAAACAAACAAACTTATATTCAGTTCTTAAAAAGAAAAGAGAGAGAGAGAATTTTGGGGAATTAACCTATGCACACAGGAATACAAAGCTAAGTAGCAGTGTTTCTAAATCTTGAAGAATAGAGCTATTTCAATCTCCTGTTCATCAAATGCTACTGCCACCAAGCAGGGCTGGCTCGAAGGGGGAAAGAAAACCCTTATCTCCTTGGAAGAACTAAAAAGCGGGACAATTAAAAGAAGGCACCCAAGTGAAAGTACCAAAGAGTAGGCATCACAGTACCAGAAGTGGCTAAAGCAGTCCCTTTAGCCTAGTACAAAAATATTGCACATATCTTATTTGGACATTATTAAATGCAGTCAGCTAAACTGTTTCAAAAAGTATTAGTTCACATTGACTCTAGTCTATTATTTGGTATGTTCATAAGTGTCAATCAAAATAGTTTTCTGAGGGCCAGGCAAGGTGGCTCACACTTGTAATCCCAGCACTCTGGGAGACTGAGGTGGGTGGATTGCTTGAGCTCAGGAGTTCAAGTCCAGCCTGAGCAATAGCAAGATCCCATCTCTAAAAAATAGCCAGGTGTTATGGCGAGCACCTATAGTCCCAGCTACACGGCAGACTGAGGCAAGTGAATCACTTGAGAATCACTTTGAGGTTGCTGTAAGCTATGACACCACAGTACTCAACCCCAGAGTAACTGAGTGAGACTCTGTCTCAAAAAAAAAAAAAAAACTTTTCTGAGGTTAGATTTAATTATATTAGAATTAAGTGTATTTTCCTTTCCAGAAAAAATACTTTAGAGATTTCAGTATGAATGCAATGTATTCCTTTTGCCCAGTTGTACCAAAAGTGGAAAATTACCATTTTTCCCTGTTAATAAAGGGAGAATTATGTGAAATTGAATTAGACCTTCAAATTTGAAAGTAAGGGACAAATTTCTTCTTTAGTTCCAAATAAGGCATCTCAACCAATGTTTATGTAGGAGAACTGGGCCCACATTTCACCATGGTAAGTTTTTCAGAGACTCCTATGGTTTCTATGAGAATATGCTATACTTTTAATACTACAAAAGGAAATGTCTTACTTTTTACCCCCTTTAAGCTTATAAAATACATTATAAGCTAGTCCAATAAATTTCTAGCAATCAAAACATCTGTAGGCATTTTTCTATTTACCTAATTCATGGCCAATTTAAATCAGATAATAAAATTTCTAGGAATAAAAGCACTTCCAACCTACTGATCACAGCAGCTTATTTGTTTTAGCCTTCAAATTTGGGACTAAGACAAAATTTTAAAATGTTTCTGCTGAAATATGTGTATGCTGTTTCCACAACCAACCTGGCACTTTGGATAAATCCTATACAGATTCTAACCAAGACCTTATACTCTAAGAAATGATCATTTTTAAGTCAATCCTGAAACCTATCAAAGGTCCTAGCTCTCGGCTCGGCGCCTGTGGCCCAAGGGGCTAAGGTGCCAGCCACGTACACCTGAGCTGGTGGGTTCGAATCCAGCCCGGGCCCACCAAACAACAATGACGGCTGCAACCAAAAAATGGCCGGCGTTGTGGCGGGCGCCTGTAGTCCCAGCTACTTGGGAGGCAGAGGCAGGAGACTCGCTCAAGCCCAGGAGTTGGAGGTTGCTGTGAGCTGTGATGCCACGGCACTCTACCCAGGGTGACAGCTTGAGGCTTTGTCTCAAAAAAAAAAAAAAAAGAAAAAAGATCCTAGCTCTCTAGTGAGGTATCTCTAATTTTCTTTAATCTATGAAACTTTTATGATTTAAATACTGATGTCTAAACAATGTATTAAATATGTGACAGATGCTTTGCCACAACCAATATGGTTCAGTTATGGGTCTGAATCAGATTATAAAACATTTATTTGAACTTGGTAATATGGATCAGAGACATAAAGGAAAACTTTAAGTTCCTCAAAACACATTAAAGGAAGCAATTAAATTAATTCTTATTTCTCCCTTGGACATCAACTTTTCCATCAAGGTACTAGTTTCAACTATAATAAATACTTTTAAATGTATCTAATTAAAGAAAAGACAGTCTAGCTTATTTTTTTTGAAAGGAATAAACCCTCAATATTATATATTTTCCTATCTCGGGAATACTCATTAATTTCTAGTAAATTCTGTATAGATCAATGTGATACTCTGAAAGAAAACTCAAAAGAAATTTGGACAAATAAGTAAATCATTATGAAAGTACTAAATGAAAACAGTCCCGACTATACTGACTCTAAAAGACAGTATATAAGTACTTGTGTCATACTTAAGAAAGTAGAAATGTATTTAAACATTTGAAACACCCTATAGCCAGTTTAGTACACAGCAGAAAATAAACATTAGTTTTCTCTCATCTCACATAATGACAAAATGGTTAAAAACCACTTCTTTTCTGCCCCTTTCCTACTAGATTGTTTCTCCTTTAATGTTCTGAACATGTTTCTACCTTAATAGGTATTTATTTTACATTTATTTAAAAATGAATCAAAGAAAAAATATATG
>CAUYRH010149251.1:0-17364 GCA_963574655.1 Perodicticus potto
ATTTTTTATTTCTTCTTCTTTTTTTTTTTTTTTTTGTTGAGACAGTGCCACCCTATGCCCCTGAGCAGAGTGCAGTGGGTGTGGTAACTCAGTGCAACCTCTGACTCGGGCTGTGGGCATCCCGCTGCCTCAGCCTCCGGAAGCCGCTGGGATTACAGGCGCTCGCCGCGGCGCCCGGCTGGGGTTTTCCATTTTTTTCATGAGTCGGGGTCTCACTGTCGCTCAGGCGAGTCTCGAACTCCTGAGCTCAAGCAATTCTCCCTCCTCAGCCTCCCACAGTGCTGGGATTACAGGCGTGAGCCACCGCGCCCGGCAGGAAGTATAGACATTTTCATGATGTTCATTCTTCCCAGCCATGAGTCTGGGTTGTTATTCCATTTGTTATGGAACAGTGTTTTTAAACTGCATTGACCACCATTAGTTGGGCCACCATCAGCAGTTTTAATGAAAGAAAAAATAGAACACAACAGAATGGAACAGAGTAGAAGGAAATGGGATGGAATGGAGCAGAATGGAATGGAATGGAAAGGAAATAATCTAAATCAATGAAAGTAAGTATCATTTCAGGAAATTTTGTTTCAGTTTTGCACATGTGTGTGTAGGGCCGTGGAGAATTGTTACCAGACTGGTCTTCATACTCCATTTGGCTCAATCCAGCAATCCAGCCCCAGCTCAGCTCACCATCCCCTACATTCCAACAGGGGCCTTGTTTCCAGGAGCACCGGGCACTTCTTCCTAGTGTTCACAAGACCACTGTCCTCTGCCAAGCTGTGAGCTAACCGGGTGGGTCTCCTCGGCATGGGGAGGGGGCTTTTTCTCATGTAGACATGTCCCACGGGTGAATAAATGGTGCCTGTGTGTGCCTGCCTGTCCGTTTTCCACTCTTCCCGCCCTGCTCCGGGCTGCTGCAGGCTGACCCCTTCAGTTGTCATCTCCTTGGCTTTTTTTGTGGTTGGGTTTGGCCAGTGGGTATTCCTGTTTGGATCATAAAGCTGCTTCTTCCCACTTCCTCCTGGCTTCAGCATGAACACTTCTGACAAAGGCTCCCAGGGCCACAGAACCTGCCGGGTCCCCAGTCACAGTGGCAGTTCCACCCAGGGCACTATCAGTGACACTATCGTTCATTTTGTCCCTTCAGCTCTAAGGATAACAGCTTCCCACTCCTGCTAGACTTTGGGTGCTTTGACAGTCATTGTTTTGTTAACCTAGCCCAAACCTCTGTAAGTATATCTTCAATAAAATTTCTGTACTTGAGCCGTTTGGGAGAATTGTTTCCTGCTGGGACCTTGACCACAGCTGATCCTGTATGCATATATTCGTGTGTGTGAAGGGGGATGTGTGTACTGGGTCACACTGGAGGATGTGTTTTTTACTGTGGATTACAATCAAAAAAGCTCAAGGATCACTAACCTAGGGAAACTGTAATGTGAAACAGCTTAGGGAAGGCAGGCTGCATGGGAGGTGGGGATGATGGCCTCGGTGGGAGCCCAGGGGAAAAGGATTTGATGTGAAGAGCACTGGGTTAGGAGTCAGGACCTCTGGGACTTCCTCAGCCTCAATTTCCTTGGCTGGGGTGTGTGGACACTGAGCCCCAGCACCGACGGGCTCCAGCCAGTACTAACAGGCTGAGATTCTGTTTTGGAAGCTGAGTTATTTGTCTAGTGTATAAACATCATACATATCTTTAATCTAAGGAAATATCAAAGTGACATCTACAGCTTGCTTACAGGAATTAATAGTCCCTCCTCAGCCTCGTCTTCTGAGGATCAAGTTTCTTTCACACCGTACTGGCCACTTGGGTTCTGTGCTAAAACCACATTACATCGCATGTGTTCCCTCCAGTTCACCAATTATGAGTCACTGTCTTCCTCTGAATACTTTTATACCTAACTCATGATCAAGCTGTCTTGCCAAACTTGTAAGCAAAACCTACTCACAGCCAGCTCTCAGAGAGAGAGGCCAGCGTGGGGGCTGTGGACAAATCCTGCAGACTCTCCTGACGAGTCCTGAGTCCAGGTCCCCCATGCCACAAGTGAAAAATGTTCCTGGGGGAAGAGAGTCCCCCTCCAAGGCCCCCACTCCAACTAAGGATGGTTGGAGGGCCAAGAACCAAGTCATGCTGATCACCATGTGCATATCAGGGCTACATGCAGATGACATTCTCTGTAGGATTTCCCCCAGAAGCCTCCAGATTTTCCAGCCACAGTGACAGTGTGGCCCCTATCAAATGATAGTTCACACTGCCATGCAGCTGGCTCTTGTGCCTCTGCTCTGGAAGAGCAGGCCTGTGGTTGTGGCCGATAGATACGTGCTTCGTAACCAAGGAGAGCAACAACACACCCACTGGCCTATTACAGGCCAGGATCACAATACTCTGTCATGGCCCCCAGCCTGGACCCATTGTGGACCCAGCCTGAAAGCAGATGGCATAGCGGAAGGACATGCATTAGCCTCAGGGGAACCTGAATTGAAGTCCTGCACCTGTCATTTCTCAGCTGTAGGATATTGGCCCATCCTCTAACCCCATCCATAAAACCAAGATGCTAAAACCTACTGCAAAGGGTTACAGTGAGAGTTAAGTGTTATGTAAAAAAAAATTAGCACCTAATAGACACTCAATGAATATTCATTATGAAATGTTGAAATGTCCAGGAGCTGGAGTGAACCTGTCTGCAATCAAATCTCAACTCTGCCTTTACTGGCCCCTGTGACTTGGGCAACTTCTTAGTCCTGCTCTAAGCCTCCACTTTCTCATCCGTAAAATGGAAAAAATATTTAATAACAGTGCCTATCTCCCAACCTCTCATGGCAGCCTTGAAGAATAACATAATTAAATGAGACAAGTCCACAAAATAATACTCATAACTTTTTTAACTTCTTCTGGAATAATTTCAAATTTAGAAAAATTTGCAAAAGTAGCACAAAAGAGTTCCATCAACCCTTCCACAGCCCCAGCTTCCCTAAACGTTAACATTTTACCACCTTGCAATATCATTTTTGTCTCTCATGTATGCAAAAATACATGTGTATGCGTTTCATTTAATTTTTTGTGAAACTTTTGAGAGTGAGGTGGCGCCATAATGTTCTTTTATCTCTAAATATTTCAGAGTATGTTTCCTATCAACAAGGACCCTCTCATACGTAACCTCAGTGCAATTAGCAAAGTCAAGAAGTTGACATTGATAAAACAGCATTAGCTAATCTTACTCAAATTTCACCGGCCGTCCCACTAACGTCTTTTCCTGGTCCAGAATCCAATCCAGGATTACACGTTCCATTTAGTCATCACACCTCTTCAGTCTGCCTCAGCTTGGAACTGTCTTCAGTTTTGCATCTTTCATGATCTTGACTGTGTCGAAGAGGAAAAGCAGTTATTTCATAGAACAGCCCTCAATTGAGCGTGCCTGTTTTCTCACGATCAGGCTCAATTTAGGCATTATTAGCATCATGCCAAAGTAGGGATGCTATGCCTTCTCAGAGCACCGAGACACACACAATGTTGGTTTGTCCCTATTCCTGGGAAAATAACTTTGAACTTAGTTCACCTAGTACCTGTCGGGGTCCTCCACCACATATTTCACTTGGAGTATCTTGGGGAAAGAGACTTTAAAACTATGTAAATATTCTGTTTCTCATCATAATCTCAACCAATAATTTTAGCATCCATGGATGATGTTTGCCTTAAACAATTATTACTATAATTCCATCCTTTTTCATCTATTATTTGGAAGCTACTGTCACGAAAAGCTCCTCCTATTCATTCATGTATTTGTTTGTTTATATCATGAATATGATTTTATAGATTCTCATTTTATGCACTCCAAGCTCATGAATTGAAATAAATGTTAGAGTTTTCAGTGGTAGAAGTGCGTGCTCATCTCCCATTAAAGATACCTGTAATGAGTTCCCATAATGACCAGTATTCACTATGCACTTGTTTCAGACAAATGCTAAGCATTTTATTCACAATATCTCATGTAATTCTTGCCATGACCCTATGAGGTGAGTCTCATTATTTTAGATAAGGAAGCTAATGCTTCTGAGAGATTCAATGCAAAATCAATAGTATGTGGATGAGTCAGGATTTGGACACTGTCTTCTTCATCCTTGCTCTTAACTACTTCCTGTAGAAACTTTAAAAAGCACTAGAGAGGATTTTTTATTTTATTTTTTTTGAGACAAGGCCTTGCTCTGTTGCCTGGGGCTACAGTGAAGTGGCATCATCATGGTTGACTAAAACTTTTAACTCCTGGGCTCAAGTGACCCTCCTGCCTCAACCTCCCAAGTAGCTGGGACTAAAGATGTACACCACCACGCCCCACTGAAGTGTACGTGTGTGTGTGTGTGTGTGTGTGTGTAGATGGAGGTCTCTTTATGTTGCTCAGGCTCATCTCAAACTCCTGGCTTCAAGTGATCCTCCTGCCTTGGCCTCCCAAAGTGCTGGAATTACAGGTGTGAGCAATCACACCCAGCCATGAGAAAATTTTGACTTGGCCAAGCTCCCCAGCCAGGGTGAGAGTCCATGCCTCCCTCCCACATTAACCTCAAGGACCTCAAAGTCAAAGCCCCTGGGAATGTCCTTGGCACCCTTGAAGGTCAGGGTTCAGGGGTCTCTGAGATCCTCTTCACCAGCCCCTTCTGCTGACAGGTGAGGAAAAGGAGCCGAGAGAAGAGATGTCACTTGTAAAGGGTCTCACATCATGGTCAAGAGGCACAGAGACACTGTCACAGCTAAAACAAAGAGTGCAGGCAGCCCCAGTCTCAGCGGAATCTCTACCATGACCCAAGACTACAACACTGAGCTAGAGGGACCTGCTGACCACCCACCCCACCAGTGCTCCCTGGGCCACCTAGTTCACTGCCCACCAGGGAACCCGGGGCCCGCCCACTCTCCTGACCTGCCTGTCCCGCTGCCCCAGCCTCCAGCAGGGCACAACAGAGCCCTGTTTCTAACCACATCTAATGACAAAGTACCGGTTTCAACTAAATTAGGACCAAAGGGCTCTTTTCCTATGTTAATGAACTTCACCATTTGACTCTCCTTGGGTGTACAGCTTAGTGGCATTAAGTACATTCACATTGTTTTGCAACCATTACCACTATTTATCTCTACAACCTTTTTATCACTCTAAACTGAAACTTTGTACCATTAAATTATAGACTCGCACCTCTCCCACCCCCAGCCCCTTTGTGGCCACTGTTCCACTTTCAGTCTCTATGAATTTGACTTCCCAGGTGTCCCCAAATAAGCAGAATCGGACAGGATTTATCCCTTTGTGTCTGGCTTATTTTACTCAACATAATGTCTTCAAGATTCATCTGTGTTGTACCACAGTATCATAATTTCATGTCTTTTTAGGCTGAATAATATTCCAGTGTATGCAGAAACTACATTTGAAATGTCCATGGACATTTGGGTTGTTGTTACGTTTTTGGCTATTGTAAGTAATGTTACTATTAGCATAAGTGAACAAATGTCTCCTTGAGTCCCTGCTTTCAATTCTTTTGGGTATATACCCAGAAGTGAATTGCCAGATCACATGGAAATTCTTTCTTTAATTTTTTGAGGAACTGCCATGCCGTTTTCCAAAAACTGAGTGACTGTTAACACAACAGTACCCAAGAATACTCTCTCCTCTGCCCCTCATGTCTAGTCGTCTCTTTATTTCAGAACCAGGGAGTAGACAACAATAATGAGCTTCAGCTTTGGCCTCAGGGATTTAGAGAGCCACTGAAAACACCTCTCTGCCCAAAAGGCCCCGCATGTGTGGGGGGAGAACTTCGACTCCCAGTAACACCAGTGGCGTCTTCCACTGTGAGCAGGGAAGAATCCTTCCACCCAACGAGGCTGCAGACAGAAGTGGTTCTCCACCTCTGCAAACCTGGAAGATCTGACAAAAAGCACATGGAGTGCCATAGCCAGGAAAATAAAGTGTCTGCTCTGCCCCTCTGTCTAATTATGATCCAGTGACTCCACGCCCCCTGGGGACTGGGACTTGTTTGTTCGAGGTGACATATCTATTATTACTCTTTAGGTAGTTAGGAGAATCATTTGCAGTGTTCATTAACAAGTATCGCCTTATGGATTACTAAACAGCAGCTCTGCTTTAGCTAATGAGCCCCAATAGTGTAATATTTTACATATTTTATAGCAAGACAATTAAGCCATGTCTTGCTTTTATAGCAGAGCTTAAAATAAATCATTTAAGGTACAAAAAGGAAATGGAGATAATGAATGATTCATGTGCTACGTGTGTGGTTAGAATTTAGGAAGTTAAACTCTTCTCTGCCCAACTCCTTGCTACGTACATACTCTTATCTACAGAGAAATAAGTTTCCAGGGCTTTCTTGCCCAATTTTCAAGCTTTGTAATTAGAAAGTACTTAAGTAAAATGAGTCTCTGGTTCCAATGCAGAGAAAAAGAGAAAGAAAGAAGGTGTGCGTTGTGTTGTCGGTATGAGCGGGAGGGGTGGAAATTCTCAGATGCACTGAATGTCTACCTGTGCTAGACGTTCACATCCACCCTGCATCTCATTCTCGTGAGCCCTGCAAGGTGGATGTTAGCATCCTCAGTGTATAAGTGAAGAAACAGACACACAGAGAGGTTGTCACTTTCTCAAGGCCACACAACTTATAAACGGCTGAGCCTGGATTTAAAAACTAGGCCATCGTGATCCAAACGACCGACCCTGGTCCTTCCAAAACTCTGTGTCAAGAAGAGCAGTATCATCTCTGTCCCCACCAGCATATAGGCTAGCTTTTCAAATGCCCTGACTTTCCCAGGAACATAAGGGGACTGCCATACTTTTCTCCAATATGCACTGACTTTTAGACAAAAGGACAGACAGCCTCCTGCCTGTGCCTCATACACCTCTTTGGCAAGAACCCCTGCTCTGTTCAGGACTCCCATTTGCTCCACACTGCATTAGCTAATCATAAAGAAGTCAGGACTGACGCAGATTTATGAGTTCAACTGCCAGAAAAAGTAGGGTTGCCCTGTCCTGCAACCCTAGTAGTAAGGACTGGGAGAATTCTGAATTGATCCTCCAGCAAATAAAGAGAGACATTAGCAATTAGAGGGTTTCCTAAACCAACTGTCCCCCACCCACATCTTATATTAGTGCTCCACGTACCCCTCCACGCACGTCACAGATCTTAGGACTGCAAAGGGACAGGTATGTGTGAACAGCTGCTCTGAACATGGGCCACTGGCACCTACAGCCTCCAGATAGACCCAGAATCCGAGACTCACTAAAGGTACAGCTTCCCCATCTGTGGGCAAAGGCAGATCTTTCTTTTCTACCTTCAAAGCATGAGTTTCTGTGCTAAGTCGTGGAAGAAGCCCAAGTGCCCATCGACCCACGAATGGATTAATAAATTGTGGTACATGTATACCATGGAATACTATGCAGCCTTAAAGAAAGATGGAGACTTTACCTCTTTCTTGTTTACATGGATAGAGCTGAAACATATTCTTCTTAGCAAAGTATCTCAAGAATGGAAGAAAAAGTATCCAATGTACTCAGCCCTACTGTGAAGCTAATCTATAGCTTTCATATGAAGGCTAAAACCCAGTTATAGCACAAGAAATGGGGAAAGGGGCAAGGGGGGGGGAGGATGGGTGGAGGGTGGGTGATTGGTGGGATCACACTTTCATTGCATCTTAGAAGGGTACAAGTGAAAATTACTAAATGCAGAATATAAATGTCTTCATATAGTGATTAAAAGCCCATGAAGGCTACGTTAAATAGTTCAATGAAAATATTTCAGATTGTATATGAAGTCAGCACATTGTGCCCCATGATTGCACCAATGTACACAATTATGATTTAATAAAAATAAAAAAAAATCATAAAGAGACTGTGACCAAAGGGTAAAAGATGGTCATATTTAATAAATATATAAATGAATAAATACTACAGTATCTTCAAAAAAAAAAAAAAAAAGCATGAGTTTCTGGCTTCAGGTTGAGACTCACAGCTATTTCCCTGAGTGGAGACATTGGCCCTAGGGCTAGTCCTAATCCCATTTACCCTAATGGTGCTGCAGGGGCTGTGGCCAGCCTCCCACAACTGCAAGCCACCTTCCAAGAAGGAGGCTTCTACCATGATCAAGGCCACAGTAAAACCTTCTAGTCAATCAACTCAAATGTCCATCCAAAGGGAACTGGTTAAAACATGTATTTTTAATGTGTATATACGTATATATCTTTTGTGCATGTCTTTGTGTGATACATACAAGTGATCTGCCATCCGGTGAAGGACAACATAGCTGTGACCAAAGAAATAACCCAGTCTTTTTGAACAGAAATAGAAATAGCTCCAAGATAAAGTCTGAAGTGAGAAAACATCACAGAGCATCTAATTTATTACCTTTTGCGTAAAGGGGGAAAATAAAACTCGATATTCACAGTCACTTGCATGCGTGTTTTAATCCCTGAAGTATAAATGACGCCAAGAAGGGTGGTTACTCTGCTTGTAGGCATCTTCCAGGCAGGGAGGGCTGGGCATCTGGGGACAGAGTTGATAAGAATTTCATCAGATGTACCTCGGAGTGCTGAGCAATGTAAAGGCAGTAACTATTCAGAAAACGTTATATTTGTAACCTCACAAACAGCCAGGAAGGGCCAGAGCTGACTTCTACCAAGTGTGTGGGATTCACAAGCCACCCCCTGCCGTGTTTGGCCCCAGCACACAGCGGCCTGCGTGTGATGCAGACCGCAAGCATTTCCAGGCAGGGCACAGAGAGGTTGATCCGCTGTTGTGGGGAGCCCAGTTTATTGACCACATTTGACAGGAACTTGTTGGTCCTTAGGTTGAGATGTGGAGAGGGCTGAGCTATTGCCAGAATAGTCCCGCGTCAGTCTGTCTTCAACTGTTGATTTAGAAGCCACAACCACTCAACAACCAGGTGGGACCCCAAGGCCACCTCAAACTTTCTCCAATAGTGAACCCTTGCTTGCCAGATTGGAAGCACTAACTTCCAAGCTGCTTCTCCTGGTCCATCTGACCCCCAGGAGCCTTTCCAAAATCAGCCCCTCTGGGACAACAGAGGCTTATGCCCTGTCAGGACCACTTGGTCACGGGGTCCCTGAGTCACAGACCTCATGTGGTGTTTGGTATGCACAGGAGGGGGTCCTACAGGCTCCATGGGGTGTGTGTCCAAACTTCAAGAATTAGCAGGTGGTTTTGATCCTCTTTTACTGGAAAACAAATCAATGTGATTAGAAAGAGCCTATTGAAGGGAAGACTCAATGACAACAGGTGATGACCTCTGCACAACCAAGGGCCATTAGGTCCTGCTATCAGTGGGTTCAGAGCATTGCAGCTCAGAAATCACCATTGTTCATAAGAAGAGCCCTAAAGCCTTGAAGCCAAAGGCTAGGCTCTCTCCTTAATAAGGAAATAGCATGGACGACACATTTCGAAATAACTCTACTAAAAGTATATTTTAAGCATTGGAGCTCGAATGAAAACACTTGATTATTTGGAAGGTTCTCTATCTGGGGACAACTTGGTTCATTTTGTTATGCCATGCAATGTTTGCTGCTGCCCTCGTGACAGGGACACATCTCCTTCTGTCTAAGGAGAGCCACGTTCTCCAGTTAGGATGCTCGCTAGAATGTACCTGAGTTCTGCCCTACCCCACAAGGCTACACTTGGACACCATCTGGCTAATCCTACACTGAAAAGAGAATTGTGTGGGGAGGTGGGGGCTTCAGGTGGGGAAAATTCCCCAAAAAGGATGGCAAGGAATCTTGGCATAGAGATGGAGTCAAGGCCATGTGTGCTCTGAAGGCCATGCGACTCCCTCGGTGCAGTCAGAAGCCTTTCAGTGCACTAAGCAAAACATACACGTCCCAAACTTTCCCTCAACCCTCCAAAATGCTGCCAGATCACTGGTCCTTATCATTTAAGTGCTCCAAAAGGATTCCTTCTTGAGATAAGCATCACACAATTGAGGATGAGCAGGGACAAAGCACATAATTGACAAAGGGCCAAGGTGTGGGAAGCATGTCACCACTGCACGGGCTTTATTGCCTGCCAGACAGGGTGTGGCCACTGTCACTCCAGGGAGCTAAGAACAGAGTTGCTGATGAGCCTCTGTCTGGGGGTCTGGGGGGCCGGGTGCCAGTGCTACATGCGTTGAGTTCACCCGTCAAAGCAACAAAACCCACTGAGGCCAGGCCTGCAAATGAGGTGAGTCAGCACACACCCTCACAGGCACATGTCTAGGTGTATGTATGGTGTGGACATACAGGGGGGCCTTCAGAGAGGATGAGGACAAGAACAGAGCCTGCCTTCTTTCAGGAAGAACGAGGACCCTTTACTGCAGAAGTAAGCACTAACCAGTGCATTGTGGGACAAAAGAAAATGGGCAGCAGGGAGAAATCAGGCAGCAGACATAATACCAACACCTTTATCTCCTGAGGGCCTGCCATGGGCCAGCACGGTTCTAGGCACCAGGGATACAGTGGTAAGCAGGACAGTCAAGGCCCTTGCTCTCATCCAGCTGATTCTAAAGATAGAGACAGACACTCACCAAGGAAACACAGGGGTGCATAAACTCCAGAGTGGCCTGTGCTTTCAAGAGCAGGAAATGGGATCACAACAGAGTGACTAGGGGTGGCCTTCAGAGCAATTGCTTAAAGGGAGCCCTCTACTAAGGGGATAACCCTAATGGAGGTGGTGGTCATGCTGAGATCTGACCATTCCAGAGTGTGCAAGACGTGAGAAGATAAGATAGGAACAAGCTCATGAGTGTGAGGAGCAAACAGAAGCCCAGGAAGGGTAGAGAGGGCACAGGGGAAGGCCCAGGAAAAACAAGACCACAAGTGTCATCATGGAGTACCCATGGAAGGCCATGGAGGCCCTGGTAAGAAGCCGGGCTTATTTTTGTGATGGGGAAACCACTGGAAGGCTTTAACCAGGAGAGGATGGTGACCCATCTCACAGTAGAAAGATAGGAGCAGAACATAAAGCACAGACAAATGGCTGTTTCACACGCCAAGGAAAGATGGTGGAGCCTCAGACTCAGAAGGAAGCTATTGATGTGGGTAGAAGGAGTGAAATTACTTTCAGAACTAGAGTTTGAACTATATGCTAATGGAGTGAATGTGGGGAAAGGGAGGGAAGAAAAGGAGTCAAATGAGATGCATCGCTTATGTATATCTCTTGTTCATATCACCGTGTTGCTCGCAGCAGGAACTAACGAATACTTGGTTAGAAATACTCTGGGATGTTCTCTACTTAGGAACAACTCAGTTCTTTATCATACTATGCATTGTACAATGCAACTCTACTAAAGTGAGGTAGAGTGACCTGCCTACTTGTCTGCAGTGAAGTAGGTTCACTGGTTGGTTAGTTATTTGGATGGCTAATTAATTGGATAGTTGCTTAATTGGATGGATAGTATTGTTGGATGAGTAGTTGACTGGTTGGGTGAGCAACTGAATAGTTGGATGAGTAGTTGGGTGTGTGATTGGGTGGGTAGGTAGTAGAGAGGTTGGTTTGTATACTGACTGGTTTAGTGTCTTCTCTGCTCACTGCACATCTTCTCCTTCCAGGGTCCCTGGCACCCAATCAATTCCCTGGAACATAATTCCTTCCCACAACTAACACCCAGCACTTGCCATTTTGCCCTGAGGCCCTTCATCCTCAGGACCTTCCAGGGCTACTGGGGACCAATACTGAGTGCCTCGTCCTGGGAAATTTTCAGCACAGTGAACAGGTATTCAGAGTGGGCCCTCAAACCAGTTAGAGTTTCACCTTTGTCTCTTAGTGGCCATGGGGTCCTGGGCAGGTCACTCTATCTCACTTTGGCAAAGTGGAGCTAAGAACATCTATCCCACCTACTCACAGGATCATGAGAATTTAACAGATGTCAGAGATCACTCTCACCCTCCTGCTATCTATCCAACTCCTCTAAGAATCAGAGCATTGCTATAACAGTTAAGGAGCAAGAGTTTCCTGCCTAGAGAAGGCATCTTCAAAGTTCTAGGTCCTTTGGTCTTCTTCAACTGCTGCTGCCCTCACAATCAGGCTGATTTTAACCTGAAGTTCAGGCCTTTGCCTTGTTAGTAATCAGCATTCCCTTGGCGTGCCCTTCTCTGTCTCAAATGCCCTGTTCTTCACTGTACCAGCATCCACCTTGCACAAACCCCATCCTCACTGTACTTTAGTAAAAGCTCCTTTAGGCCATCCACCTTCAGGTTCTGTATTTGAAAAGCCAAATATGTTCCTTGGCTGGAGATATCAAGCCCAACCCAATGCACAATGTCTGGAGCACTGTAAAGTCTCAATAAGTATATGTTTGTGAATGATCCATCATTGATTTTTCAAACTACATTTTGCCTCGTTATATGAATTAGCTTTTGCCAGGTAACTAAAAACCCCAAAAGACAGAGGCTTAACAAAAAGATACTAGTTCTCATAATTCTGTGGTTGACCAGCAGCTCTGGTTTGAGAGGCTTGGCAGAGACCAGATGGTCTAGGATAGTGTCATTCACATGTCTGGGACCACTGGGACCCTGGCCTCTCTCCGCACGGTCCCTCATCATCAAGGAGGCTGGTTTGGCTTTTTCACGAGATAGCAGATAAGTCCCCAGCAGCAAAAGAACACAAGCCCAATGCATATGAACCTGAGACAGTATTAAACATTTGCTGTCTGCTGGCTAAGACAAGTTGCAGCTAAGCCTAGAATCAATCTGGGAAGGGACCACACAAGGGCATTGACACAGGAGGTATAATTTATTTGAGACCATTAATACATTTGGTAACTGAAAACAGGCTTGACTAGGTCCACCTTCCATAAACCCCTCTGAGAAGCAGAGCACTGAGGACCACCAGGGGAAACCAGGAGATCAAGAAGCAACTGGCTGAGAGTTGTCAGACCTGGCTGGAATCCTAAGAAAGGAACTGGAACTTTCTAACAGCATGACTCCCCCACCACATACACAAGCTTTCACCTCTGTATTAGTCAGCTATTGGCACATATGCTGCCTAACAACCTCAAAATATTAGGGCCTATGACACACATCCATTTTTCTTTCTTAAAGTTCCAAGGGTCAATTGGGGTTTGATTGCTCTCTTCTGTGCATCTTCTTCTGGGACCTAGACCAAAAGGGCAGTGACTATACAGGGCACACACTTTCATAGCAATGGCAGAAGCATGAGAAAGAGAGAGAGTCCAACTTTGCCAACCATATTCCATCTTCTACTTCCATCACATCAGTGAACATCCATTGGTCAAAGTAAGTCACATAGCCAAATTTCAGGAACCTTGACTTCTGTCCCCCTGTCCACTACACAACCACAGTCAGGTGTGGTTGTGGAATACTTCTACACAGAAGGAAAGAATTAGCCCCATTTTTCAATCTGCTACAACCTGCCACTCCAGCCCTTCAGACCTTCCCATTTCCTCCAGCCCAGCTCCATCAGTTCAAAGCTGAAGGGAACAAGCATGTCAGCCAGCCTTGCCCTGCCAGGCAACCAGTACTTTCCCAGAAGTCTCTTTATGCCCAGGTCCCACAGTAGAAATGGCTAAAATGATACCATGGAGATAAGCTTCTGTTTTCCCATGGAGGAGAAAGTCCTGAGGCCATGGGTCTACATTCAACAGAACAGAAGCATCTAGCATTGCCTAGTTGGACATTTGTCATCATTTCTGGTATCGAATGTCACTGCATTTTACAGTCAAGGCTGAAAACACTGCTGTTAACTTAATCCTGTATCAGATAGGGACTCCTGTCTAGGATATATTTTTATCATTAAACCCCTTTCTAACAGTTAAAATAGCAGAACACTTTTGAGGTGACTGGTCCAAACTTCCCCGGGAAACATGGTGATTTCAACCCCCTGGAAAGAGTGAATGATCTTTTTATCTTGCTGAACACCTTTATTAATTTACTACCTTTTCTTAGTACATGTAAAGGGAGCTCCCATTCATTAGCTCACGGAGCATCCCCAAGCTCCAGAGTTGGGGGTCTTAGGGTACATCTGCTAAGTGTTGGGGCTTTATCAGAAGCTTCAGGGGTAAAACAACAACAAAGCATGGTCCTTGTCCTCATAAGAGCACACTCTTATGGGAGAATCAGAAGGAAGTGGGGGCAGTCAGTCCTTGGTGCAAATGACAAATCCCATAGGAGTTCTGAGGAAGGAGACTGTCCAGAGGCTGGATGAACAGAGATGGTGCAACTCAATGGTGCAATCTACAATGTTTACGATGTAAGGGAACTGAGACTGAAATAGATGAAATGACTGGCACAATAAGGATGGGGAACCAGAATTCAAACTCAGTTCTCCTGAATATGGTTCCAGATATGTCTGTGAGGTCCGACAACTCCCCTCATTGACAACTCCCCTCACTGACAACTTTCCAGAGATGTCTTACTTAGCCTTGTCCCAAGTTACTTAAGTGGAGATGGCTTAGAATAAATTCCACTATGACTTTCAAAACTTGAATCCTATTCCTGGCTTTACCACTTTTCAGACATTTAATCCCCAGCAAGGCCTTCTGTTGGAGCCTAATTTTTATATCTCTAGGAAGGGTATAAAAATCAGAGAAATATTGGAGTTCCTAGAGATCTTTCAGGCCAGCTAGTCCAACCAGGCATAAGATACTTGAAGCCCTTCCCAGGAGAGGAGACACAGCCTATACACGAATGCTTCTGATGATGGCGAAGTCATGCCTTCCTAGGGAAGAGTTTGTTATCTTAAGACAGCTCTGTGACTAATCCTTCCTTAGAGTGAGCTAATATTCATTTCCCTGATTACTCCATTTGTGGATCTTTGATCTTCCCCTTGAGGCAGGCAGCACCTGTTCTTCCATAGTCTAGAACTTGACTCATGGGCCCCTAACCTTCTCTTCCACCTATTAGACATCCCTAGTACTTTCTACCACTTCTCACATAACCTGGTTTCAAGTCTCTTTAGCAGCTCCATCTCCTTTCTCTGGACAAGTTTCCACTTTCTTTCATAGGTCTGAAAGCCAAGAATGGAGGCCAGTGGTGAATTCTCAACATCCCACCACCACAAAATCCTCTCCTCCTAGCAACTACATTCCTATCCTCACAGCCTGATGTTGGAACAGCATTTCCTACCACACTTTTGACTCATACAGGATGTGCTATCTGTTTCACATCTGTCGATAAGCCATCCCTTAGGAATATTAGGTGGCTGCATATGGATTCCTCCAGATACCGAACTTTACACCTATCTTAGTAACCTTTCATTTTCCTCAGTTCAGATCTCTACTCCAAAATGTCAAGAACTATTTGTATCTTTTAGGGTTGATTCATTTGTTTTTGTTGATTTGACTTACACTGAAATGGTTACTTTAAAATTTTAGAGCATGTTGAGACCTAAAAGAACCAGTTTAACCCTTTCATTCATTTATACATGTTTTTTTTAATTTTCTTTATGTGATATTTTAAATTATAAAAAGTAGAGAAAAGTTATGAATAGACATTTTGCAGGTAATGAACTATAGTACTGATGGCTCTTAACTATACAAAAAATGGCCATTCTTGTGCATAATAAGAGAAATGAAGATTGCCCACCAAATATGTAAAGATCAAAGGTCATTAAAAGTATACAAAAGAGGTATATGCTTACATTGTTGGTGAAAATAGGTGTAGAATATCTATGAGAGAAAGGTGAAAATATCTATCAAATTAAAAATGTAAAAAAGAAAAAAAGAACATACTATTTGACCCCTCATTAACACTTTTAGAATTTATTCCACAAATATACAAAAACACATATGAAATTAATTAAGTGGAATGATTTACACTACAACTGTTTACAATAGAACGAGATTAGAAACTATATAAATAGCTATCAATAAGAAACTGGTTAAATACATTATGGTATAAACACACAATGAAATATTATACAGGTGTTTTAAAAGAAAGGGGATTCCCCCTTCTGGCCATGATGGACTAACTAGCCTTCCCTTCAGAAACAATTAGAAAGTTGGATTGAAACAATTACTTTCTCATATTAGACAACAGGCAGTATAGAAATGTGATCCTTGAAAGAAGGAAAATAAAAATGATGAGCCTTTACATAAATCCAACTTTCCACCTTTGAGTAGGGGACACAAGGAGGTAGAACCCACACAGGGCACAGTAGGCTTGCTGAGCTAAGGAAACAGAGACTGGAGTTCAGAGAAGCAGAATATGAGAGAAGAAGGAATCATACAGAGGAAGTTCCCACCAATCTCCATGGAAACCTCATGAGTGTTTGTCTGAATACTAAGCAGTGTCTTCAGAGAATGAGATTCCATAAGCAGACTCAAAGAACAACTACCAGAGTGAGAAAACCTGACAGAGTTTACACAGTACTGGGAGAAGTCCAAGTACCAACTAGCCAGACTGAATAAATATCCTTTACCATCCAAAGCATACCATAGACACCCCCAAAATCCTATGCCTTAAGAATAGGGATAAACAACTCCTAAACTACAGTTAAAGGGAATAAAAATCTCCTAAAGACTACTCTAGACACACCATAATAAAGTTAGTCATTAAGTGATTGCACTATTACTCCCAAGTAAATAAACTACCTGAAGAACAAAAGCATAACATTTTTTAAAAGAAGACAACAAAACTCACAAACTCAACAACATAATACTCACATGTCTTGCATCCAATCAAATGTTACTAGACAAACAAGCTAAGAAGCAAGAAAATGTTACCAGTAGCTAGGAGAAAAATAAGCCAATAAAAATAAATCCACAGACAGCCTAGAATATGATAGGATTAACAAACAAGAACTATAAAATACTATTATGAATAGTTTCAAAGACTTAAAGGAAAACATGAACATAATTAGGAGAAAAATTAAAAACACAGAAAGAACCAAATGAAAAATTTTTTTTTCTATTTTTTTTAATTTATTTTTATTGTTGGGAATTCATTAAGGGTACAAGAAACCAGGTTACACTGATTGCATTTGTTAGGTAAAGTCCCTCCTGCAATAGTGTTTTGCCGCCCAAAAATGTGGCACACACCAAGACCCCACCCCCTCACTCCTTCCCTCTCTCTGCTGTTCCTTTCCCCACCTCTCCATCATTCTTTCTCTCTCTGCTTTCCCCTTCCCCCACCCCCACCGTGTCATTAATTGTCATTAATTGTCATCATATCAAAATTGAGTACACGGGATTCATGCTTCTCCATTCTTGTGATGCTTTACTAAGAATAATGTGTTCCACTTCCATCTAGGTTAATACAAAGGCTGTAAAGTCTCCATTTTTTTAATGGCTGAATAGTATTCCATAGTGTACATATACCACAGCTTGTTAATCCATTCCTGGGTTGGTGGGCATTTAGGCTGTTTCCACATTTTGGAGATTGTAAATTGA
>CAUYRH010149253.1:0-73631 GCA_963574655.1 Perodicticus potto
TAGCTGGGACTGCAGGCGCCCGCCACAACGCCCGGCCATTTTTTGGTTGCAGCCGTCATTGTTGTTTGGCGGGCCCAGGCTGGATTTGAACCCGCCAGCTCAGGTGTACGTGGCTGGCGCCTTAGCCCGCTGAGCCACAGATGCCGAGCCATCCCACTGGATTTTGAATTAAACTTTTAATTACATAAATAATCAAAGGATATACTTGACACCATATTTAGCTGAATAATGCCGATTCTCCTCATTGATTACATTTACTAGATAAGCACATAATCTCTATTTCACTGATAGAACTGTGTACAATAAGTCAAAATTTTAGGTATTAGCTAGCTTCCAAAAGCTTTATTTTTATATATTGTTAAAAAATAAAGATCCCCTTAGCTCAATATAATGCTTTCTGGTTTGTCTTATTTGTTTCTTTTCCCTTCCTCTGTCCCCAAAATATCTGTATATGTGGATATAATCTAAACATTTTTGTAAAAAAATAAAGTTGGCTCGTGTTCTATACAGTTTCCCTTGAGCTCATCACAGGTCTTAGGGTCTTGGAGATCATTAGTTTCAACTCTCTCATTTTACAAAGGAGATGAGAAGTTTATGACTTTTGTCATATACCTCTGGGAACCTATCAGGCCCTAAATAAAGATTTGTTGACTGAAAGAATCACTGCAGAGTCAGACAAATACGTACAATACTACTGTACTTAACACATTGTATTGCAATGACTTATTTATAATGAATTATCATAGACACTGTTTCATAGCTACAGCAACACTATGGGACAGGAATCATTAATAGACCCAAGAAGCCATTTATCAGGTGAGATAACTGAGGTTGAGGGTCTTTCAATGGTTTGTCCAAGATGAGACAGCTAAACTGGAGTTTGAGCTCCTGTTTTCTGAGCCTTGGTGAGTGAGCACTGCACCATACTGCCTGTCACCCGCTTTCCTCTCTGTCATGCCTTTCTCCACTTTTGGAATATAGAAGGTGGGAACTTGGGGTATTTAGCTTAGAAAGCCCAGCATGGTTGTACCGTAAGAGCACTCAACAAATGGTATCCCCAGGGCCAAACCCAGACTCTGGCTTCCAAGTTCAGCTCTTTCTGCCACATTATGCTCTTGATTCTGAGGGTAGGAAGAGGCATCTGAGAAGGTAGAGACACGCTGAAATCTCTAAGGTATAGAAATGCTACAAATCATGTAAACCAGTAAAAGAGACAGAACTCCGGGAATTCAATCCCAGTCATTGTCAAGGTTGTCATCCACCTTTCCTACAAGTGCTCTCCAACCCAGTTTGTGCTGAGCTCCTGGGCTCTTAACACAGTCCTCTTTCCTGGAGGCTCCCCTGGACACACGTCCACACTGGTTTTCGAATAAGATGCTCATCGTCTCAGGCCGAGGGGAGGGTTCCTATCCAGTCTAATGGCTTTGCTGCTTCTGGTCATGTTTTGGAAATAGGATTACTGAGAAAGACTGGGATCCCACTGTTGCGTGCCCTCCCCAAGCACCTCCCCTCCAAGATCCTGTGACCCTCCAAGGTCCCCTTTCAATGACAGTGTCCTCTTCCCAGCCCAGCAACCCTTCCCCCTCTTTCCTTTTATTTTGGGGACATTTTTTTTTCTGCCTCTTCCATGTTGATGCCCTCCGAGGAGGTCTCTGGCATCTCTGCCTCTCCAGATTTCCTAACATTATTTCTCTGTTAAGTTTAAGTTTTTACCAAAGATAGGAAATGTGCGTGACATCTCTGCTTTCCACTCTGCAAAATCCCCCAGGCAGACAGACACACAGAGGCTCTGTAATTGGAGAAGGAAAAGAGGAAAAAAATGCAGAAAGTAGAAGATAAAATATTATTTCCAAATTGTCCTAGCACAGATGCTTTTGAGGAAATGTGTGGGTGGTTTTGATACCAGCTACCACCATGATGAATAATTGTTAGTTTGTACGGTATTTTTCCTGTGCAAGGACAAACCACCTCAGCATTTCCCCCTCTATAGCTTTTGAGACACATTTCTCTTCAGGGCCTCTAGAAAGCCAGGTCACATTTCTGTGCTCAAACACATCGCAAGTACTCTGTCTTGGAGGAACTAAAATTAGAACTTCCAGGAAAAGAAGTTTTATGCATGCATTAGAAATAGGAATTTCCTTGTCATAATGCCTGCCCAACATACCATTCACTTTGACATGTAAGTGAAATTTTAACAATATTGTAATGATATAATCAGTTGCCACATAACATTCTGGTCAATGATGGACCACATAAATAATGATGGCCCCATAAAATTATATTTTTACTGTCCTTTTTCTCTGTTTACATATGTTTAGACATATAAATACTTACCATGATGCTACAATTGCCTACGGTATTTAGTACAGTAACATGCTATAGAGGTTGTAGACTGGAAGCACTAGGCTATATACACCATTCAGCCTGGGTGTGTAGTAGGCCGTGTGTACCATGGAGCCCAGGAGTGTAGTAGGCTGTGTGCACCATAGAGTCCAGGTGTGTGGTAGCCCGTGTGCACCTTGGAGCACGGGTGTGTGGTAGGCCATGTGCACCATGGAGCCGAGGCGTATAGTAGGCTGTGCGCACCATAAAGTCCAGGTGTATGGTAGGCCGGGTGTACCATGGAGCCCGCGTGTGGGGTAGGCCACGTGCACCATGGATCCCATACATATAGTAGGCTTTGTGTACCATGGAGCCCATGTGTGTGGTAGGCTGTGTGTACCATGGAGCCTATGTGAGTAGTAGGCTATCCCATGTAAGTTTGTGTATGTACACTCTATTATGTTCACACAGTGAAAAAATTGCCTAACAAGGCATTTCTTGGAATGTACATCCATTGGTAAGTGCTCATAACTATACATTAAATTTGAATAGCAAAATAGTTTTTAGAAGTATATTCCCATGACTGGCCCGTTTGGAGGCCTAGAAATCTCCGATCAAGGAATTCTGCATCAGAGAGTCCCTTTCTGACCACTCTGAAAGGTCAGAAAAGGCCTCTTTTCCCAGTCTGCTACTTCACATCTTAACAATCATTTCACTATCTATAATTTGCCTCTGTGGTAGGAGAAGTTCTAAGATGGACTTCAAAATTCCCACACTCTGGTGTGTGAGTTCTGCATAATCCTTTCTCCTTGAGTGTAGGCAGAACTTGTGAATATAGTGGGATACCATTGCTGTGATTAGGTTACTATTAGTCAACTTTGAGTTAATCAGAAGTCAGGTTATCATGGTGGGCCTGACCTCATGAGGTGATGGCTTCAAAGGGCCTGGACCCTTCCAGAAGTCAGAGAGATTCACAGCGGAGAGGGCCTAAGGGCCACCTGGGTAGGAAATGGGGGCAAACTTTAGGAGCTGTGAGTGACCCCCCCCACCGACAGCCAGCAAGGGAACTGGGGCTTCCCTTCTACTGACACGGAACTAAATTCTTCCCACAATGACGTGAACTTGGGAGAGAACCTTGGGCTAACAGTTATGAAGCTGGCTGAGACCTCGATTTCTTTCTTGGAAACCCTGAGCAGAGAATAAATGTGGATCCTTGCAGGACCTCCAGCAACTCTTCCCTCCAGCTGTGTTCCCCTGTTGCCTCCCTGAGAGCTTAAAGTCAAAACAATCTACATGTGGTTTTCACACCAACTGTGTGTTGATAATATACTTGCATTTAAAAGATTATTAATACCATTCAGTAGATCTTAACCTTCCTAATGCCCCAACCCTTTAATACAGTTCCTCATGTTGTGGTGACCCCCCAACCATAAAATTAGTCATAAAATTATTTGCTACAACATGAGGAACTGTATTAAAGGGTCGCAGCATTAGGAAGGTTGAGAACTACTGACAGAGTACATTCCTATGCAAATCATATTGTTTTCCTATCTCAAGGTTAATAATATTTATAGAAATAAAAAAGCAGCCTACACTTACCTGGTTATAACAGTGGTAATAAAAATAAAAATAGCCTAAAGAAATATAATAATGTTAATTAAAAAAGTTACCCCCAGCACTAAAAGTAAATTTTAAATGTTGTATTATTATGGATTTATTGACACTTATTTAAGTAATTACCGAGCTTAAGTTTGAATTTTAGGAGCATGTCCTTTAGCCATGTATGTAGTTAACCTTTCCGGTTATCTTTTCTGTTTCTTGTTAATTTTTCACCTAATAGCAACTCACATGAAAATGAAAATTAAGCGAATTGGGTATGGTTCCTCTTTGGAAATGTTATATGTAAGGGTATATATATGTTGTTTTTCCTTTAAAATTTAATTTTCTTTAAAAACGTATTTTCATTTTGAATGTTTTCATTAGAATATTTTTTGCCTGTCATGCTCACATCACCATACACTATGGTCATAATGTATTATGGAAAGAAAAAAATTGTTATGGTACCGTTCAAAAGATCTGAGATTAGGTATATCATAACTTACACAATTTTGCTCATTATATCTCTGAAATATTTTTCTCTTTATAAAAAATTAATTTTTATATGAAAACTAGTTATCTTTTTATATGAAAACTCAGTTCTTACCACTTGAGTTTGTTTTCTAAGGTAAGGTTGTTATTTTAAGGGGTACTTAAAGATGATAAATTGGAGAGTGTGAAAATGATTAGCTCTTCTCATCTTCCTCGCACAATCTTGCACCCTGAAGCTTTCTCCTGAGTCTTCCATTCGTGAAGAATATCCTAGTTAGAACAACAGATGCAAGGAATTGGGAGGGCAGGAGGGGGATGGGGAGAAAAATAAAAGAAGAAACTAGCCAGGCACAATTTATTTCTTAGGGGAGTAATGTTACTTAATGGAGCAGCATTATGCAAAACAAAACAAAAATTATCTGCAAGTTGGCAGACGCTGCTGAAGTGCAACATAAATAAGAAACTGAGTTAGCAGATTTAAGAAATGCTCACTGAGTCACTTTGAAGAAAGCGAGACGCACGACCCCCAGCCCCAGGCATAAATGAACTCTGAACAGACTCATTTGCCATGAAGGATGAGATGGAGAAGTGCCCTGGCGCCTGGGTCTCTGCCTCTCCGCGGCTCCTTTCCCTGAGTTGTTCTGGTGGGTTTTTGTGTCCCAAAGTTGTCCCTATGCAAACAACAGGTTGAATATTGTAGGTGTGGGTTATTAAAGTGTCCCTGGGACAATGGCAGTCTGTGTCCCATTTGTAACGCTTGGATTAATCTTTGGAAAGTGCACACAAAATGTGACATGATGTTGGCTTCCAACATTATTCAGTCTGCATAGCAGCAAATCCTGCCCTGTCTCCCTGGAAATAAAACTCCACAGACATATCACTGCCGTCTAAAAGGAACCTATCATTTATGCTAAAGTTTAGGGACACCCTAATAGAATTGCCGTTAGGAGTTTGATTTTATGGTTTGGAGAAGCACTTACACTGGAAGCGAATTATATTCTATCATCTCATTCACAGACTCCCTAAAGAAAGTCTGCAATCAGGTAAACCAGATTATTGTTTTTGGCGCAGATGGGAGAAATAAGAAAAGCTTTAGCTCTTAAAGACAATTCAGTGTTAGTTTAAGATTCTAACCAAGAACTGTCCTTAGCAAAAGGCAATATTCTTATTCTTCCTGTCTTTTATACTTCATTTTTCCTTTTTGATTTTAAAGGCTCTGGAGGCGAGAACAAAGAAGTGGGAATTGCATGAGAAAAGCAGGCCAAGAAGAGAGGGTGTTATCCAGTTTCCTGTCTGTTTTCTTACAGCTTGGAGCCTGTAAAGTTTTGAGGCTCAGCTTTACCCCAGTTGTTCATTAGAAACTATCAACTCATAGTTTTGCGTCTGTTGTTTACAAAAGTACGAAGTAGCATTGTGGAATTTGGAAATGTGGTCTCTCGAATCCTGTGTTTTTCAGTGCATGTCAGTATTACAACTTTAGAAGACAATTAGAACAAGGATAATAGGACTAGGGAGAGGCATGTTGAGTTGTAGACAACCATCCGTAATGGCTGCAATTCCCATAGAACCAAATCAGAAAACAGTATCTTTCATTTAAGACCATTCCACAGACAGGAGGAGTTAGATGTTGCCTAACAAAACAGAATTAGACAAAAACAGAATGGTTCTAGAACAATGAATGGTCTTTGAAGTGTGTTATAGATCAATGCTTCTATGTTCATTATTAGAATTCATTTATTCCAAGTGTAATTTTTTTTTTTTTTATCTCATAGAGATGTAAGGCATCATTGAAGCAGGCTGGAACGGCTTCCCTCAAATTCTGTGGTCTAGACCCTTTGTTTTACAGCTTTTGTACCTGGGTTCATCAAAACACCAAAATACGTTGAATGCTCATCTTCGATCCAGAAGAGTCTTTCATTTTTTAATGTACTGCATTTTAATAAGCAAATGTCCTGAATTTTAAGTTATGAAACAAACATGTTTAAAATGCTCTTTAGTTTGTTTGGTACAATGGCGACTGAATAAGGTTTCATTTAGACAAGAACGTATTTTCCATTGAAAACATACTTTTAAAAAGTGGTGACAAAGGACTGTGGCTAAATTCCACATACACTGCTTCACAATTTACTTAGAAAAGGTGGGAAAATCTGTGGAACCTGAAGTCCAGTGCTTTAAAGGGTCGGTCTGGAGCCGTGTACATGGCAGTGGACAGAGGAAAAGCTAGGACCTGGGGGACCACAGTCACCATTCGTCCTCTCCTCTCCAACGTGCATCAGGATAACTGGGCCGGCCTAGGCTGCACCTGGGATGACAAACGCCCCATCATATAGGCTCTAAAATTGCACATGGCCCTTTTCTGATGTATCTTCCTTCTTGAGTTCATTTTTCACCTGCAATATGTCTGCTTGGACCTGACGTTCCAATTGTTGCATTGATTTATGTTTCCCTGTCATTCACTTTATTCAGAATTAAAGGTAGGGTGGAAGGGATAGGGTAGGGATACCCAGAATGATTTTTGTCCTGGGTTGAACAAAAGTAAAAAGATAAGAATATTGATAGCAACAAAGATGAGGAAAAAAAATGGTGCGATTCAAAATTTTGTATTAGTCAACTCAGCTTTCAGTTTGGGGTCTAAGTCAGTTAAACTCCAACTTAAAGAGATGAAGAGTACTAGTCATTGAGCACGATTACTGGGAGGATGTGTGTGCCACCAAACTAACCTCAGAACACCACTTTCCGTAGAAACAAGCCTTCTCACTGAAAGAGAGATGTGAGATTAAAATTGAGTCAACTTTTGCTGACAAGTCTTTGTTTTCTGAAGACCTAGGCAGTGGATTGAGGCTTGGAGATGTTGTAAAATTTTATTTAGGAATTATCAATATATGAAAATAATATGGACAAAACATAGTAAGTTATTTTCATGAACTAAAAAACAATGATGCAAAATACCACCACCTCCTTTCAAGGCTTTGGAAAGCACACTTTGTAAATCATCTACATTTACAAGTTTACATCTACAGCTACACACATCCTTGTGTGCAGAATAAGGATTAAAACAATCTAAAGGGCTTGAAGGGACAGCTTATCCATCACTAGAAGAAGAATAAAATGTACTTAAAGAAAATTTCTTTTTCAGGAGAAGGTTGTCTTTTCACAAAATGCTGTTGCCTGTAGAAAACAGAATTCAAAGCTGAACTCTCAACAGATGGTACCACAGCGCCACCATCTGGCCTTACAAAAGACAGCAGAAAGTTACAGTGTAAGACAGGAGGACAAAAGTCACTTTGGAAAAAAGAAGGGACTTTCTCAGTGTGGCCCTGTAATTGTCACGATTTTAGCAGATATTAAATGCCCATGGTGACAGGAACTGTTTCTATCTCTTTTTATGGTTCTATTTTAATTTTAAAAATGAAAACATTTGAGCGGATAAACCTTAAAAAATAAAAATTTCTTTAAAGTTAGCAGTCCTTTTTTCCCTTTTTAAAAAAGTTTTTATTTTTTTCAGCCTTAAACGTCTGTAACTTTGGTATTAGTTTGATAGAGCTTTTATCAAGAAGCTTGCCTCACTGATTTTCAAATTGCCTTTCAATATGATCTTTTTGTAATGTTGCTAAAACTTTGAGAAGTTTTAGACACATCCAAGATAAAACATATTTCAACCTGTAATCAGAAGAACAATTCTGATACTAAAGGCATGATGCATATTTTAAAAATCTGCTTTTACATATAATATAGAATGCAATTTATACTTCCAGAATATGAATGTTTTGATTTTTTTTTTTTTTTTTTTACTTTATACTGCGGATTTACAAGATTGTACTAAATCGCTAAGGAACAGGGTGACTAATGCATATATTTTCATTTGTGCATATCTCTCTCACAAAAAAGTGAGACCGGAACTGGGTTGAAAGATTAAAATGTTAGATTTTACTATATTTTAGTAAATAGTCTTGGAGCATTTAACTTTTTATTAATTTATTAATTCTTGTATTTAACAGAAACATGTATAAAGTCATGACCTTGTAACACTATTTTGAGACTACCGTGCACAAGAAACTGGGCTAAGTGCTTTACATCTATGAAGACCCTGACTCCTTCCAGGGGTACTAAGAGGGACGTCTTATTACAGTTTCCACTTTGTGGAGGAGAGAAATGCAAGGCAGAGACAGCCAGGAAGCAGCCTGCGGTAGCACAGCGGACACACAGCAGATTTGAACCCTGGGCCTTACATTCCGGCCTCTGCATGACGACCTTGAATCTTCTCAGGATACCAGTAGTTTAAAAACATTTAACGTTTTATGCTCTGTCATATTATGTTTTCTCTTTGTCTAAGAACATGGTTCATGTCAAAAATGTGAAATTTGAACATTTTCATTAAAAATATTTCAATCATTTCACAGTTAAATAACATTTTTTGAAGACCAACCTAAGAAGCAAGCCTTAGGCACACATTTTTTCCCCTTGAAGAATAATATACTATGGGTTTGAGATAAATGACTCGTGGAAATGAACTTTTTGTAAATTAGGGCCTTCTTTTTTTTTTTTTGGAGTTTTGGCCAGGGCCGGGCTTGAACCCGCCACTCCTGGTATATGGGGCCGGCGTCCTACTCCTTGAGCCACAGGCACTGCCCTAGGGGCTGTTTTTATTTTGCCCGATTTTCTGTTTTCGATTCTAAGTAATCACTATAGATAATTATATTGAATCATTTGTGTTCATTTCATTGTAGTAAGTAATGATGAGAAGGGCTGTTTATCTTTTGGGTAGATACAGAGAAACTGTTCCATTTTCCTATAGTATTTGTTAAAAGGTTTGGGATTTTCTGAAGTTCTCTCTAGAGATTCAGACATTTCTTAAATTTATCCTTTATCAATTTTAAGGAGTTTGTGGATATTTAAGTCTTATAAAAAATTAGGTTCCCAAACTGCTCACAAACTGGTCTTGAGTTTTTTTTCTTCAATACTAAAAAATGTTCAATCTGTCCCATATTGTTTTACTAGGAATTGAAAAATATGGAACCACATTGGGTGCTTTACTGTAATTTCAGTCAATGTTTTATGGAGAAAGATTTGAAAAATGTGAAGCCAAATGTACCATGAGAATGTACATTTTTTGTGCTGTTTGCTGGACTGGCAAGTCGACTTTGGGTCACTGGCTAAGTAATGTTTTGGCCTATCAGGTAATAAGAAGCATTAGCTCAATATTAGGCTAATTATTCTATGAATTTAATTCATAACTACAATGTTAAGAATTGATTTATTTAAAAAATCTAATTAGTAATTGATCTGAAGCTTGAACATGATCTTTAATAAATATTTTTACAAAATGTGGCACTAGTCATATTTTAACTTATCTCTTACTAAATTTCATACTAGATAATTTAAACGAAATTTTAAAATTCAAGCATTCAATATGCAATTAAAAATTATTTATATGGCTATTTGTTGAAAATTTGTGTTATAAAACAATTCAGGTAATCTGTCTAGCAATTGTATTTGTTGAGTCTGATTTTTGCCGGTGTTACTATTATTCAAGTGTAGAAATATTGCTTTAACAATGGGTATATATGAAGAAAAGAAATGTTGTGAGGACCAAAAAGGTTATTTCTCTGTTGGCTAAAGACATAGATATGGAATAATATAAAAGATATGTTCTTCCTCCCTGTTTAATTCAGGATATGAGAAATATGCCTGTTTTACACCAAATCACCACCAGAGGGCTTGGATGCTGATGATTTTTCTTTAGCTTTTCTACAGTGTACATGGTACACTTTGTATAAGTACGCTGATATGGATTAAAGGATACAGTAAACATTTTCCTTATGAGAATATTTTCTGACAGAATTAAGTTGTGATATTGTTATTCTACCTGATGGGAAACCATTAGATTAAATATCATTGACTGTGCCCTTGATAATATAATTTGCTTATTCTACACTTCATTGCCTGTTGAACTTTCCAGCTTCTTATCCTGAGACTCTTACCATCTTTTTTTGTTCCAGCTTTATAAGGTGTAATTGACTATATATGTGTGTGTATATACATATATTGTCTACAGTGTAATGTTTTGATACATGTATATGTTGCAAAATGATTTAATTAAGCCACACACGATATCACCACACATACTTACTATTTTTTGTGTGTGCTGGGAGAATTGAAAATCTTATTTTTTATTTTTAAATTTTTTTAATTGTTTTTTGGAGACAGAGTCTCACTTTATCACCCTTTGTAGAGTGCTGTGGCATCACAGCTCACAGCAACCTCAAACTCTTGGGCTCAAGTGATCCTCTTGCCTCAGCCTCCCAAGTAGCTGGCACTACAGACATCTGCCACAGTGTCTGGCTATTTTTAGAGTTGAGGTCTTGCTCTGGCTCAGGCTGGTCTCCAACCTGTGAGCTCAGGCAATCCATCCACCTCAGCCTCCCAAGTGCTAGGATTACAGGCTTGATGAAAATCTTATTTTTTCTTATCCTGAGGTTCTAGTTCTCAGTGTTTTTCTTAAACCTAGGCTCTATACTTTCAATGTCTCTTTTTTTTTGAGACAGAGTCTCCGTCTCTTGCCCTGCATAGAGTGCCTTGGCATCATAGCTCACAGTAACCTCAACCTCTTGGGCTCAAGCAATCCTTTGGCCTCAGGCTCCTGAGCAGCTAGGACTACAGGGGCCCAACACCATGCCCAGCAAGTTTTACCATTTTTATTAGAGACAGGGTCTCCCTCTTGCCCACGCTGGTCTCAAACTATTAAGCTCCAGTGATCCACCCGCGTTGGCCTCCCAGAGTGCTGGGATTACAGGCACGAGCCACCATGCATGGCCCACTTTCAATGTCTTGATGAGTACATACATCTGGATATTTTACTTTTGTTTTAAATATGATGCTTCTAAAGCCAAATATTATCTTTTGCTCCATGTATAAAATATTTTTCCTGAGTCTACTGTTTCCCCAGACATCCTGCCTTGAACCGTTGCCATGGTATTGAGTCTTCCTTCCCTTTCCACAGCTAGGCCAGTATTAGTAAACTTGACCTCACCAAATAGACCTTTGTTAACCAATCATGCCATTAACTCCTTCGACAAGTAATAATTTGATGACCCTCATATACCAGGTATTGTTTTGGAACTGAGGAAAGAATGATGAACCAAACAATGAAAATCCCTGCCCTTGATTTACTTATATTATAGTGGAAAGAGAAAGACAATAAGAAGTCAGTCAGTTGTGTAGTATGTTAGAAGGTGCTATGAAAAAGAATTGAACCACGTGAGGGGGAAATGGGGCATGTTGGTAAGAGTCTCAACTTCAGATAGGGTAATTAGAGTAGGCTTCACACCCTGCATTTGAGCTTATAATTCTTTTTAATACTGTGCTTTAGATAGAACCTTATCATTCTTGGTCTAAGCAATCACGAAATTCTGTTTATATTCTCTCACTATGCTTTCCTTTTCATTTCTACTGCTATTTGTTTTAGTTAGCCTACTGTTTCTTTCCTTTTTTCCTTTTTTTTTTTGCAGTTTTTTTGCCTGTGGCTGGGTTTGAACCTGCCACCTCTGGTATATGGGGCCTGTGCCCTACTCCTTTGAGCCACAGGTGCTGCCTTCTTGTGTTTTTTTTCTTTTTTTTTTTGAGACAGAGTCTTTACTGTGTTGCCCTCGGTAGAGTGCCGTGGCAGCGTCACAGCTCACAGCAACCTCTAACCCTTGGGTTAAGTGATTCTCTTGCCTCAGCCTCCCAAGTAGCTGAGACTACAGGCACCCACCACAATGCCTGGCTATTTTTTTTTGTTGCAGTTGTTATTGATGTTAGCTGGTCCAGGCCAGGTTTGAACCCTCCAGCCTCGGTGCATGTGGCTGGCACCATATCCACTGTGCTAAGGGCACCGAGCCTGTTTCTTCATGCTTAGATTATTACAAAGCCTCCTAACTTGACTCTATGCCTCCTCAGTGTCAGGTCAGGTGCTTGTCAAAACTGTTTTGAAGTGGCCTTGTGACACACTAGTGGGATAGGAGTGGACAAGTGTGTGCAACTTCTGGGTCTGGTTCACTGAAACTCCACCTTCTGTCTTTGCCTCATCTACCAGCTGGATGTAGAAGACCCAGTGGAGGACTCCAAAGTCCTAGAGTATAAGAAAGCCACAAGATAGAAGGAACCTGGGTCTGGAATTGCCACATGAAAGAGAGTCTTCAACTTTGTGTGAACTAAAAATAATTTATTAGGTTGAACTACTGAGATTTGCTGGGATAGGAGAAGCATGCTTTTAATACCCTAACCAATATGACCTCTCTCTCTTTCTACTTCATATACCCACTGGGACACTCCAAATTTTTGTTTAGTGACACTTTGAGTGTTTGCTCTGCTACTTACATTAAATCTATAATTATTAAATCCAACTCTGCCTTCCATGGCTTACTAGAAGCTACTGAAGATGGTTGAACCAAAGTACAACTGTATATAGATCAGGCCCACAGTAGGGTCATGGCTTCTAATTTCAGCTGAGTTCTCAAAACTGTGCCTCAGTCCCACCACCTTGTCCTAGGTAGCGCTCCCTTCTTTATTCTTACAAAATCTCTGAGCCCTCACTCTTCCCAGTGATTTGCCTTCTTCATCCTGTAGAAAACAGAATCCAACAGAGCTCTCACTACACATCCTGCTGTTGAACCTAGAAGTATCTGTGTTCACACCATCCATTCTCCCTTCCCCCTCTTACTGAAGACTAATTGTGCCCTGGGTCCAATTCCTTTTTCCCTTTTGAATAACCTACTTGTTATTGTATTCTCAGCATTTACCTCACTAATGGTTCCTTCCTATTTGCATTTAAATATGCTCAAGTCTCTCCTATCCTGGAAACAAACACACTCCTGGGATCCCATTGGATCTTCCCTGGATTAACACACAGAGTCTCACTGGTCTGCTCCTGGCAGGCCTTTTTCCACTCCTGAACTTTCTTCTAGGGCAGTGGGAGAGTGAGAGTGATTCTTTACCACTGAGAAACTAGCAGCCTACTATTTCTTGTTTGTTTGTTTTTTTTTTGAGACAGAGTCCTTACTCTGTCACCCTGGGTAGAGTACTGTGGCATCATAGCTCACAGCAACTTCAACTTCCTGGGCTCAAGTGATCCTCTTGCCTCTTTGTGAAGTAGTTGTGACTAAAGGTACCCACCACCACGCCCAGCTAATTTTTCTATTTTCAGTAGAGATGGGCTCACTCTTGCTCAGACTGATCTCGAACTCCTGAACTCAAGGAAGCCAACAAGCTTGACTCTCAGAGAGCTAGGATTACAGTATGCTTTACTTTAAACTCTGTCTCTTTTTTTACTATAAGCTCTTAAGTGGCTTCTTAGTTATGTATGGAATGTCATTCCTTAAAAATACAAATTCTTTAATATATTTATAAAATATGTCAAGACCTGCTCGCTACTTCTTCATTTTATTCTTTTGAATCTTTCCTTTTATTCTAAATTCCAGCTCAGCTGACTTCTTTTAGTCCCTGGAAGAAAACTTGCCCTGTAGCTTCAGGTCTTTGCTCACGCTGCTCCCCGGGTCTGAACACCTCCATTTCCTTTGCCCGCCTCACTCTAAATTAGCTCTCAGATCTAACTTGGACTTTGAGAGCTTTTTCTAGCCTTGGCCTGGGCTGCAAATCACTTGTATTACCATTACTATAGCACTTATCCCAATTGATTGTCATCGCCTGTTAAATTGTCATCTTCCCCCAGTAGACTGTAAACACCATCACATTTCTAATATTCACAGCTGTTCAGAAATGGAGTGGCTTCTAAAGGGGATGAGCCTCAAACACCAGGTAGGTGGTTGGATTTGATTTTTATAGTTTCGCTGTCTTGTGCCCGCACTGCTCTTCATGGGCTGGGTGTTCCTGCCAAAGTATTTGATCTTTCTCAAACATACTTTGTTCTTTTCTCTGCTGTGACTTGGATCATACCTTTTTCTCTTTGCCTAAAAACATTTTTCTGTACTCTCTACCTGTGGAAATTATACTCCCCTTTCAAGGCTCTGCTCCAAAACTATCTTCTGCATGAAGATATTTTATTACCCCGGTGAGAAAAGATCTTGCCTTTTTCTGAGTTCCCAAAATAACACTGGACTATTTTTAAGTCCTTATATATCATTTGAAATTGTAGCAATAGGTGTATTTCACTGCAGGGTGTCTAGAAGAGTGTCATCTCCTCTTCTCTGAATTCCTATAATATGTTGTGTCACTTTATGGAACACATTGTACTTTGCCTTACGTTGCAGGTGTGTATATACACAACATCGCTGCTGTAACAGCTTGAGAGTCTTCCATGTTTGTGTGTGCTGCCGTGCCCTGTGTGATATATGCAAATATATATAAAAGAAGGCTCAAATACTGAGGAACAGTGAACTGATTTGTTGAGCTCACTGTTCAACATATTTTGAATGAGCTCACTGTTACTCCATATTTTCTGTGTCTATATGACTTTCTGTTTTACATCAAATAGCCTTCTTCCCTGGCCCCTACATGGCAATTATAGTTTCCCATTTTCTTTTGCATAGTACTTTTATAGGCTACATTCATATTTCTAGTTGTCAAAAGCCTACCTCCTTGGCTCAAATACGCTTTCTCTGGCTCCGTGTTTCCTGCCAGAAGAGATCTCAGCTAAGGTGCATGGTCATTAGTTAGCAGGCCATAGAAATGCCACCAGAAAACTTAAATCATAAAGGAACATGATCGAGAAGTAATTTGGTAAGGTCATCTAGTAAGATGTTTAGGAGGAATAGCAGCTAACAAAATGACACTTTGGAGACATTGCACTGGGTCTAGGCAGAGGATAACATGCACTTACACTTGTCTTATAGAGCTGGAAAAAGGGGATCAGGTCTTAGAGCATCATGAAAAGACTCTAAACGGACTGGTTTTTCTAATGTTTCTGTTAGAGGAACTCCATGAAAGAGGGGAAGAAGACCAGAGGGTGGCTGACCCCATCAGCATAGATGAGGAACAGAAGAGGGGGAGGAATGAGCCATTCATTGGGATATGAACAGTCTTGTCATAGACGCCAATCTGGCAAGGTGTTTCTCTAAATCTGTTCAGGGTTTCTTTTCTAAGCTACCATGATGCATGCATCATCTATACTCATTGTTTTCAATTATTTGTTTATTTGTAGTTTTTGTGTCAAAAATATACTCAGGTATTAACCAGTCAACTAGGATCTTATGTATGTTTATGAAAGCCTCTTACATCAGAGAGGGACGGTAGAAGGGCTCTTCACCTCCTGTCTCTCTGATACTGGTAATAGCCTGTTGAGGTGGAAAGGGCAAGAGTTTTTGAATTAGAAAGGTATGAGTTTCTAATTTTTGAATTAGAAAGACTGTTTGGGTCACTTACTAACTGTATGAGCATGGCCAAATTATTTCGCTTTCCAGGTCTTATCTTAGGTTTTGTTTTGTTTTAATCTTTTCCATTAGTATCAACAAAAGTAAACTTGAGTTATTATGACGATCAAGTGAAACACAAATATAGTGCCTAGCACATGGTCGGCAAGCCCTGGCCCCTCCTAGTGGTTATTAGGAGAATATAAACGGTGGCCCAGGGAGGACAAAAAACTGAAGCAGAAATTGGCACCTTAGTTCTTCAGATGAGACTGGGTTAAACATCTCTATTAATTAAATAATCTTAATTGAGGAGAGGTGCCATGTATTTTATTCATTGCAATTTAGAAACATGTGCTTCTGCAAACTACCTTGAAATTCTTACATCGTGTAGATTTTCAATGGAACACATATACACAATTTGTATGCTACTCTCTTTAATTTTAATTTTTATTTTTTATCCTTATTTTTTATTCTCTTTTATAGGAAAGAAAGATTGGGAGGTATGTACATGTGTCTCATGGTTTATATTATAAAAATAAGGCTGCAAAACAAGAGGATATAAGAAATTTTATTCTCAAACAGTTGGAAAGGCAGGATTCATCAAAGTTATTCTAATTTTGTGAAGACACATGATAACTATTTCCTGTATTATATTTAATATATGACATTTTTTTCTTAGAACTGATAAATCATCTTCAACCTCTTAAAAGTGAACCATTATAATGGCCTTAGTGCTGAGAGGTTGGTAAGCAGGCGGACAAAATAGAAGCAGTCTTTCTGATGGCACCGGCTTGGTGAAACTATCAATGGGTAGGATTGGTGATGATGAGTATTTTGAACTCACTTTTCAGTCTCTTAGAGTACTTGTAATTATGATAACGGATGCTTTCTGAACACGCAGGTTGAAATAGACTCAGAACTGGAAGTACACAACAATTACAAAAAAAAAAAAAAAAAAGAAGCAGATCGTTTCACAGGTATTCAATTTGATTTTAGGGCCAAGTATACTGGCTTGTACATAGCAAGTGTTTGTAATGTTTGGGCTAATTTTAGTTTATTATATTTATAATATATGTCTATATTTGAAGGCATTTTTTGGCTTTCTTTCTAGTATGTCTGCTTGCTGGTTCCAGCCAGCCCAAGCCTGAGAGCTTTGCTTTAGCTTCTTCTCTCCTTATGGACACTGGAAATCCTGGGAGTATTTCAAGCCCCAATATGGGTTTTGGGTCATTGTCATGATATCGAAGGACGGTTTGGTCCACACTGAGTATTCACTGTGTAGGAAACATGATGAACGATATGTAAGAAAAAGGAAGGAGGCTTGTTCTGTAGCATTTCAAAGAACTAGTAGGGAACAACTTTTAACACAAATACAAAGACCAAATGCAAGGAAGAATAATCTAACAATTAAACAATTAAAATTTGAATGCTACAATAGGCTGCCTCAGAAAACATTCGAGTTGAGATTCTGGTCACTTGTCAGTAATCCAGAGGCTGAAGGAAATCATAACGGGAAGTTGGATACAATCGGCCCTCTATATCCACACGTTTCACAGCGATGGGCTCAACCAACTGCAGATTAAAAATATTTGAAAAAAAAAGTCTGTACGTGTTTAGTACAGACTTCATTTCTCTTGTTATTCCCTAAACAATATGGTGTAACATCTATTTACACAGCATTTACATTGTACTTGGTATTATAGTAATCCTGAGATGATTTAAAGTACACAGGAGGGTGTGAGTAGACTATGTGCCATGGGTTTTGGTGTCTGCGATGACCTGGAACAAATCCTTTACAGACAGCATGGGACAGCTGTAAAGGAAGAACTCATAGCAAAGCTGCTCGGACAGATGCCCAGAGGACCTCACCTCCGCCCAGTAGCCTCTCCTTAAATCCTGGATGAAAACCTAAGGAATCTGGGCAACAAAGTTTACAAGTCATGGACTCCAGCTGAGCCCTCAGGTCCCCTTCATCTGCTGAGAATTCATCATTTGGAAGGTTGGTTACAACCACCCTGGTGGCCACAGTGTGCACTGCTCCAGTGATGGATGTCCTGGGGGCCCCAACTTCACCACATTGTAATATGTTAATGTCGCAAAATTACGTTTGCACCTCATGAATACACACAAGTAAAAAGTAAGTTACAAAAGAATCCAACATTCATGCTCCCTATGAAAGAAATAAATAGTTCTCAATTGTATGATTTCTCCTCCCTGAATCCCCCAATTGAAGGAAAATATAAGATTAACAAACCAGATGACTTTACCACTTTTGGTAAAATTATTTTCATCTTTCTAGCATCTGAAATTGAAGAATTGCTCATCACTTTCTATTCAGGTGGTCATCAAGTTCCCTTGATTCCTCTTTCAAAAAGTGTCTACTCTGTTTATCTTCTGTCTTTCTTAGACGACCACAGGAGTCCCGCTCACATCTGAACCATCGCCCAGGCCTTCTGATCCACTGCTTCTTCATTCCACTTGAATTCCTACCTGCTTAATTTTTCTCAACCTTTCCTTTTAGAGCATGTTTCCCCCTTGGTCAAAAGTCTTCAGTGATGGGGGTCTTGGTCGTGAGCCCTGCTTCAACCTGTCTCGATGATTCAAGGACGAAAAATTCAGATGGAGACCTGCCTAGCGACTGGCACTGTCACACCATTCTCTCATGAGACTCTGCTTAAAATGGTGGCAAATATTTGGGCCCAAAGGAGGGTGGGGAAATGGCAGCAATTATGATTCTAGTGTTGATTGATATCTGCTGTGGTTATCGACCTTTAGAATGAGTAACAGGCATTCTGCTTTGTTCAGAATCCTCCAGTGGTTTCCCCATCCCACGCGGACCGAAAGCCCAAATCCCCCCAGTCCTAACGAGCCTTATAATATGAGCCTCCTACTACTTCTCCAGACTCGCCTCCAATTACTGGATCTCCCATCACTCATTCTTCTCCAGACAAATTGAAACCTGTCTTTTAAACATTCCCAGCTACATCCCACCTCAGAGCCTTTGTGCTGGCTGTTCCCAAAGTCTGGAATGTCCTTTCCCTAGAGGGTGGCATGCCTGACTCCCTCACCCCCTTTAAGGCTTCAGTCAAACATCAGCTTAGCAGTGAAGCCTCCCTGACCACTGTATCTAAACCAGCGAATCCCCACTTCCACTCTGGTCGCCTGCTCATCCTCTATTCCTTTGTTTTTCTCTACAGCACTTGTCATCTTCCAATGGACTCAGACTTCTCTTATTTAGCTTTCTTAGTTTCTGTCTTCCTAAGTTAATTGTAGACTCCGTGAAGGCAGGGATTTCTGTCTTGTTTACTGGTGTATTCCTCACATGTAAAATAGTCTCTTGCACATAGTAGGACCTCGGTGAACACACTGAGTGCTTTCTGCTGCTCCCTGACAGGCAACCCATATTCCCATGATTAGTCTGCTACCTCCTGAACATTCTTTCCTATCTTTATGCCTTTGTTTGCACTGTATATTCACGAATACAGGGAGCATTCTTTCGACTTTTCCATATCAAGCTAAATTTCCACTTATTCCATGAAACCATCCCAAGTCCTGAAGCCTGCAATATTCTTCTTGTCTCCTCATGGATTATTTCTCATATACCATTAATTTGGCAAATAACGATATACTGCATGAAGATCGACCCATAATTTATATTCAAGTGTTCTGGTGTTATTTATATAAAGAGTTTTGCTTAACTTTCCAAATGTTTCTATTGTTTATTTTGTTTCTCCAGCTTTGGAAGCTCTCTGAGGGGCAGCCTGGTGAAGGAGCTGCTCAGAAGCGGAATTTCAGCCCGCAGGCCGCAGGCCTCCCTGAGAAATGAAGGAATCAGCACACTGGGACCACTGTTGGCTGGGAGTCTGCCTGGGCACCTCGCTTAGAGGATCTCTGCTCTAGGAGGCCCTGCTAATAAGAGGCTCAGAAGGTATGTGCTGATGATCTGAGAATGTCAGGTCACTGTTTCGTTTCTAATAATCTCCCTGCGACCCTACTAAACCTTATAAGTATGCACTAATACTAGTGAAAAAAAGACACACAAAATCATTATTATGGACTAAGAATTAAAAACTTCATTTAATGTTGCATTAAATGGAAAGAATTAATTAAAAATATTAATTGCTGGTGATTGATCTGTTGGACACCAAAAACTTTCAGGGCTGTCTAGTGTTTCTGCACGTGTGTTGCCAGGTTTGTGGTCATTTTTACCCTGACATTTCCATGGGGAGTCTGAGAGAGTGAGCAAGACAACTTAAAATATTTAATCATTTTAAAATTAATTGTTATATAAAATCTAAAAATTTGGAATTCAATCTCAGAGTCCCAATTACATGCACACAAAACTGCATTGCCTATTTATTTTCCTTTTTTATTTTTAATACATTGATTTTAGAAAGAAGTATTGTGCTCATTAAGAAACATTATGTGCGTATAAAATTTGGTATTAGATATCTAATGTCAATTATACCAACCAGACACAATTTTTAAAATTTTTAAGTTTTTAAAACAGTATCTAGAGAAGTACTTGAGCATATTAGTTATTTAATAACTATTTCCAGCATGGGAAATTAAATGAGTTGGATATATGGAAGCTTTGTTTTCAACTTAATTTTTGTGTATCTTTATTTCAAACAACAAATCGTGCGGGCACCTTTTGTAAAGAGACGTTAATAGAGGACTAGCATTAATTGTAAAATCAACTTTAATATAATTCTGGAAAGGAATTCAATATTAACCATACATAATTAATTACTGAATATCCTGTATCTAGTGTACCTCTGGTTCTAAAAATAGCTGTGATCCTGAAAGTTTTATATAACTTGAATTTTTGCAAATTGAATCTTATTTTATTACATATTAGAATAACTAATTCTTAAAAAGAACTAATTCTCCTACTATGAATTTTTTTGTGTAGTGAATAGACAATGTGTATTTATTTACTTCTTTAATTTAGGAAGTTACTGATTATCTCTACATATGCGTACCTGTGTGTGATTGAAAATATTTTTGATGTCAAACTTTGAAAAATTAAACATAACCCCTTAAATAGGCTACTTACTATTAAAATTTTCCAGTAGCACCAATTGAATAATAAAATATAACAATGTTATACATTAAAGTTCACCTTTTACTTGTATTTTAAATCTTATGACATGCAAAATATTTATTAAAACTAATGCTTTCCATCCCTTCCTTAGTTTTGACATTGTATCATTCTTGGTTTTGGTGACATATGGTTCTCTTTCTGAAACAGCTGTTATGAAAGTTTAATTAGGTTTTAATTAATGAGAATTAATGTTGTCCTGAAAATTTTGTGAATGTTAGATCATATCATCAATAGTTTTAGATCTTTGAAATGTGCTGCTCAAACCTGTGGGGTTTTCCACAAGGCCCTCCTTTGAGAAGCATGTCTAAGATACAAGGTCATTAACGGGGCCAAAGAGCACAGCCAGTTTCTCCTCTTCCCTCGGAAGAAACTCTGCGAAACACACAAAATTAGTAAAAAGATAGTACTTAGCCTTCAATTGTATGCAATAGCAAGCCAGGATACAGCCTCCAGATAGTAAAAAATTTTTTTCTCAAAGTCTAGTGATTTTGGCTCTGTTATTAGTAGTACATGGAAACAAAGCAAATGAATACTCCTGAACACATAGGAATTTGCAAAATTCAGGTAGAAATGAGAGTGGGTGCCTTCGTCTGTTTCTGTCCCAGTGGTAAGATGAATTGTCACGTGCTTTACCTGGTCCATGCCTCTGTGCAGTGGTATAAAATGGAGCAGAACCCTGAAGTTGGTTGGAGGCTGTGGCCATGGTGGGCAGCCCACCGTGGACTCTTCACACTCACTGGAATGAGTGAGTGTCTTAGAGGACGGAAGTCGGCTGGGATGCTCAGCTGCAGTATGAATAGCAGCCCCACAAGATTTACTAGGTTTGACGCTGGTTGTTCACAACCTTGTTGAGACTCTCACAACTGCTAGATTTGCCGAATAGAAACCACAGGCATCGAGGGTGGCCAGTTCGAGCCTGGCCCAGGCCAGCCAAACAATGACAACTGCAACAAAAAATAGCCGGGCGTTGTGGCGGGCGCCTGTAGTCCCAGCTACTTGGGAGGCTGAGGCAGGAGATTCGCTTAAGCTGTGATACCACAGCACTCTACAAAAGGTGACATAGTGAGAGTCTGTCTCTCCTCACTGCCCCCTGCAAAAATAATAGTAATGAAATAAAAGGAAATCAAGTGACTGCAGTCTGCACCTTTTTAAGGTAAACACCCAAGGGGAGAAGTCAGTCTCTGAACAGTATGCGGGTTCAATACAGATGAAAGGGTTGGATAGGACTCTGCCTCTGGCTTGTGGTCATTTTTCATGTTTCTGAAAATCTGGCCTCATGGTCTGGCATCTGGGGAAATTTCCAAGTCTTCTTCCGGGAGGTGGTCTGCACCTAAGAAGGCAGTCTCAGTTGGTGCTTGGGAACGCCTAGGATGGATTGCTCTGGTTAGTCAGATTACCCAGGCCCACAGAGGACCGGCCGTCCTGGCTTGGAGTGGCTCCCTCTGTGACTTCAGAAGTCTGGACGGCAGCCTTTGTACCCACACATCACTATAAGGCAAACACCCACACCTGCTCCTAAGCGCACGTGTGCATTTCTGCCACACACAGCTGGTTAGCACATGATGGATTCTCTGCAGGTCTTCACAGAATTGAATGAAATCTGTGATATCTAATATAAAGAATGGCTTTATGTCCTGATTTTTCAGTGTCAGAAAAATCACTTCCACTCAAAGGAGCTATAATATAAGCTGCCTCATGAGAAGATTTCTACTACACTCTTTGTTGAGAGGGCCCCTATCAAAATTTGTTGGAATGATAATTATGGCCATAATTGAAAGCCATTTATTAATATCTAGTCACAAGGGTTGGCTATAGAATTTTTTGTTTAGAAAGAAAAATAGTCTAGGCAAAAAGTAGAAACCTAATTAACACATGTATATGTAAAAATAAAAAAAAATAAAAAGGAATAAAAATACTCTAGAAGGAAGCCAAATTTACTGAGTCCATTGTATTTTATCAGTCATCATGAGATTTATATCATATTTAAGGATAAAACCAGCAATAAGCTTTTAACTTGTATTATAATGCAGTGTGTGTTTAATCATTAGAAAATTCTGATTGTGAAATTTAAGTTTGTTATCCTGTTATATGGTTTAGAAGGTATCACGTAGGTAAATAGATTTCATCTTTTTTTTTATTATAATCGATGAAGGAAAGTACTGTTCAGCAAAGACTATTTTTTAAAGTATTTATTTGGTTGACAGCCAATCCCATACTAAAGGAGATAAAAAAATAGCATGATTAAGAACATGACATATTGCCTGTGGCTGAATATGATAGTGTTGTCTGAGGAAGAAAGGCAGCCTTACAACTGTGAAGTAATGATTAAACAAAGACCTCCACATAAGTTCTGACAACCAGGTATTTTAATGATTCACCAGTGGCATAAATTGGACGTCTGAGTAGGATACAAGCACTTGTGTATCATGGTTATCTGTCTTCTATTAAAATAGCAGGGTTGGTTTAAGTGGTGCGAACCAGGGCAAACAGTGGGCCAAAGGAACTAGCACCGGACAGAAACAGGAATTGGCCTTAGTTTCAACATTAGCTATGACCTTGGGTAAGGAGCCGGAGGTGCTCACTTTCTCACTTGTAAAAGGTGCAGTTGACACAGACGATCTATGCGGTTCCAAACAGTAGGAGAAGGCGCCTAGAGAGCTGAAAGCTATGCTTGGTGGGAGAAGTTGGAGAGGCAGGGGATCTGAGCATCCCTACGTTTATAGGTCATCTGCACCTGGGTGAATGTGACTGAAAGATGGCAGAGTTCTTCTTTTTTAAAGACCCTGTTTTAAGTCTTAGGTTGTCAAACATTTCAATATGTCAACAGCTTATTAGTGTCTTATGTTCCTGTATTTGTAAAATGGAGAGAAATCAACTAGACCTCTGAAGTTCTTCTTAGTTTCAATATTTAAAGGATTATTATTATTTTATTTCTTTATTTTTATTTCGGACGATCAGGGGGTCTATACGATTTGGTTACACAGTTTGCTTTTGTCAAGTTAAAGCTCCACTTGTAGGTGTCCTTCAGCCAGGAATTGTGCAATGTTCTCATTAGGTGGGAATTTACCCATCCCTTACCCCACCAAGAATTATTATTATTATTATTTTTGAGACAGAGCCTCAAGCTGTCACCCTGGATACAGTGCCGTGGCATCACAGCTCACAGCAACCTCCAACACCTGGGCTCAAGCAAGTGTCCTGCCTCTGCCTCCCAAGTAGCTGGGACTACAGGCGCCCACCACAATGCCCGGCTATTTTTTGGTTGCAGCCATCATTGTTGTTTGGCAGGCCTAGGCTGGATTCAAACCCACCAGCTCAGGTGTACGTGGCTGGTGCCTTAGCCCGTTGAGCCACAGGCGCCGAGCCACCAAGAATTATTTTTGATGGAACTTCAGAACAGTAAAGATTTTTATCTAAATTATATTTCCTAAATGTATTTTCAGATATATACCCATTAGACGGGTGAAGTGCTGGAAAAATTAATATTGATGCTCAAATGCAGAAAGGTTATTAGAAATAATCTTGGAGTCCAAATCAATAGCTTCAGTGTGATGAATATTTCTCTAACAGCAAAGCAAATTTTAAAGAATAGGTCCTAAGTTTAATAATTACCCTTGGCTTTTCCTCCCTCCCCTTTTCCCTCCCTCACACCCTCCCTTTTTCCTGCCTTCCTTTCTTTTTGAAATAACAAACCCTCACCCTCTATTATTAGAATGGTTGCATTGTTTACATTAAACAGGGTAAATCTTGCCTAAAAAAGTACTTACGGAGACATCCACAAAAAGAAAAAATATATACACACACACACACATATGTATCAGGAGTGCCAAAAAAATGTACACACATTTTTAAGAGATCTTGTTGAAAGTTAAATTATCATTTCCAAAAAGTGTATGAATTACCAGTGAAATGGATGTGCTAAGCAGTGTCTGGGTACACTTGACCAGTAATAGTACCTTCAATTCAACTTTGAAAAGTAATACGTAGATAATATCTCTTAAAATGCGAATATATTTTTTTGGCACCCTCCTTATATTATTGATTCAAATAGTCTCAAATAGCAGAAAGGCAGTTTTTCTTTCTTTCTTTTTTTTTTGTTTTGAGACAGAGCCGCAAGCTGTCACCCTGGATAGAGTGCTGTGGCATCCCAGCTCACAGCAATCTCCAATTCCTAGGCTCAAGCGAGTCTCTTGCCTCCGCCTCCCAAGTCACTGGGTCTACAGGCACCTGCCACAACACCCGGCCATTTTTTGGTTGCAGCCATTATTGTTGTTTGGCGGGCCCAGGCTGGATTCGAACCCGCCAGCTCAGGTGTCCATAGCTGGCGCCTTAGCCTGCTGAGCCACAGGCGCCGAGCCAGAAAGGCAGTTTTTCATTGGACATCGCTTAGTATTGTTTTTAGGGAGCCACTCATTCTGACATAGTTCTGCTAGCAAAATGTGTTTTCGGCTTTAATGAACTCGAGATAAATTTTTAGAAAAATTTACTTTGATTTGTGAGCATGTAAGCATTTTTAAATCTTCCAGTTAAGACTTCAATAGTATGAGAGCAAGTTTAGAAAACATTTTTATTAGACAAATTATTTAGACAAATTATACACAGAAAGCTCTGTCACTCATAACGGAGGCCTCCAAAAATGTTTTGTGTATTTGTATAATAGGCAATACATCAAAATAAGCCTATTTTAAATATTATACATGGTTAACAGGTTGTTGATAGCTAAAATCACTGTGACATCTGGTATGTCCCTACATAGCTGTTGTAAAGATTTTTTTTGTTTTAAAATCAGAGTTGTGAAGGAGATCATGAATGTTACAAGGGAAAACAAGTTGTACATGCACTCAGGTCCTTGTCACCCTGCAAACAAAATGATTTCTGCATGATAAGAAATTTTTCTGCCTTACACAGTAGACAATATTTGAAGATTTAGTACAAAAACAGTGACAATACAAGATGCTCCCCAGAACAGAATTAGCATCAAAATATAATAGATCTTAAGAATATACCTTTTAATTTCTCCTAAAGGAAATCACATAGGCGGATTCCTATATTGATCCTAGCCCACAGAATGAATTAACCTCAAATAAGTGTATGGCTGCGTAAAAACACAGAATAAGTTCTTGCTGCCTACTTACCACATTTTAATTTAAGGATTACAAACGAAGTTCATTCTACATTTCTAACAAGTAAGAATGCTGCTTTAAAAGGGTGTGCGCCAAGAGGCACTGTTTTTTGCTGTCATCCTACAAACTCGGCACTAATGTAAAAAATACATAACTCCTCCAAATGGAACTGAATAAAAAAAAGGGGGTTGAGAGCCCAGCACGGTTATTATATTTTCTTCTTTAGGATAATGTATGACAGTAATTAAGGCCACATCAATATTTCTTATGGACTCACACCCCTCCCCAAACACAGCTGTTGCTCTGATTGGCTTACTGCTTTGGAAGAGAATTCTTAACCTTCAGTGATTTACATTTAAACTCTTCTAGAGCTCTGTGTGCTGTCCTGGGTGTGGTTCGGCTAATAGCATTTTTCATTTAGATAATTAATTAAAAGTAAAATTATCCAGGTTAGCTTTATACACTGCAGAATAACAAATGCGAAACCTACTCTAATGAGTTACATCTAGGAACAAATATTAAATTGCCCTGGATGTTTTAATAACAAAAAGTATAAAATATTCTCTGTTGGCAAACAATGCGAGTCAGAATAACATTAAAGCAACCTGCCTTTTCTAACTGAAAAGAACCCTGCACTATACATAGTTCCTGTATACAATACTTTTTATTTGTTTAAACTAAAGCTTTATTAAATGAATTGCAATAGCAATGGCCGCCTTTTAATATATATACACATTATATAGGTGCATATATATGTATATATGAGATACTAATTTATTTAACACAATAGAGGCTTCTGCCATATGATAAAGTTTACTGTACACCAGAAAAAAAATTTTAATACTGTACAATCACATAAAGGTCATATGCACTGTTGCAGTGCGAGAGTAGTTTTAACTGTAGTCTTGGCTGGCATATTAATGGCTTTTTTGTAATCCTACAAAGTTGCATTCTCAGATTGTGTGGCCCGAATGGTCTTTACACTGTTTTATAAACACTGTGGGGGTTGCCTTTGGTCCACAGTTAAAGGACACTCAACAGCGGAGGGGCATTGGACGGACGCGGCAGAAGAATGTAAAAAGACTGAAGTTATTGCAATTATATTTCTAAAAATAGAGGAACATGACAGAAGAGGCCTTGATGTCAGATTAATCCTGCATATACTTTTAGTATACTCAGTGCACATTTCCTATACTTGATGTACAGTAGATGAAAAGCAGACTAATGAGATCCCAGTATTCTACGTTCTGGGGGAACAAGCCAAGTCATAAGAAAAAGTGGAGGGAAATGTATGGGAAGAGAGGGGGGAAAAAGAGAGAAAAAATCAGAGAAGAGAGAGGCAGGAGGAGGTGGGGAGAAAAAACTAGAATTGTTACTAATAATCCTGATTCTTTTTTTTTTAAGTTACATCCATGTTAGTCCCACAATATTACAGTTGTTCCTTGCAAAGGGAGTCCTAAAAAAGAAACTGAAGAGCTTTTGTTTGATGCTCATATGGAGGTGCCTCGGTCTGGATCATTACCCAGATTGAGCCCCAGGGTAGGAGTTGGTTGATAAGGAATAGAAGACATTGTTTTTATAGGACTCCTGAAAAAGCCCCCGTTAGGTGCCCTGTGCCGAAAAGGGCCAGTTCGGTGCTCAGGCACGTTGCCAAAAGTGAAACCAGAGGCAGCTTTAGCTGACAGTGTGCGGCTAAGAGTCTGGATCTGCTCTGGGATAAAGGTTGTTGTGGTGATATGAGTGTTCCTGAAATCACTGATTTGCTCCAGTGCTTGTCGTGTTGGCAAAGTGTCAATGTCCAGAGGGGTCAAGTCAATTGACGAGGTGGAAAACTGTTTATGGGGGCTGTCGTCATCTGTGCACAAGCTATTTACACGTCTATGGAGGTGCTCCAGGTCAATTTCCTTGTCATCCTGGAGATGAAGAAAAAGAAGATAAGGTTCTCATCAGTACTGGCTTCCATGGCAAAAAGAAAAAAGTAGTTCAGCAAACATGTAATTAACTGAACTTTGGGGTCTATTCATTTAACAAATATTTATTGAGCACCTAATATGAGCCAGGCACTGTGCTAGGTTCTGGGGATACCAAGATGATTCAGAGATAAGGTTATCTATCATAAATATTTTTTTTCTCGCAGTAAAAATTCTGAAATGAGCACACACCACATGCAACTATAAGATCTGGGAGCAGGAGAGGGATGCCTGCCATTCTAGAAGAGACAGGCCCAGTCAAAACTGCACGAAGAGAAAGTATGATTTTGGCAACTCTGCCCCCACCTCTTTATTCATACCTTTTCCTTTTTCAGGGTATTGCATTCTAAGTTAAATGTTTGTTCCTTTCAACCACTTACTCCTAACCTTAACTTTCCAATCCTGAAGGAAAGTAATGCAATATGCTGTATTGTACGGAAGTGTTAGTGACTGTTAAAGTGTTACTTCTTGCAGGCCAGACATGTGAGAAGGTGTAGAAAGCACAACAATCAACACAAGAGAATTAATTTCTAATTGAGGGATTTCATACGCTCAAAGAATCTAGCATCTGAGTCAGGCAATACTGTGAGGTCAGCAAGCTATTTAGAGACCCCTTCAAGTTAGGACATGTGAGTGACAGCTTTAGTTTAGGGCCAGCTCTATGCTAAACAACCTCTAAACCAAAGATGCTTTAAGCTATGCTAATGGCATCTTGGTAAGAAGGCGCGTAATAAACAAAAAAGAAGATCTCAGATTGCTGGAGTCGAAACCAAGTCACGAATCCCTTAGGATTTACATTGAAAGTGAGTATTAAAGCCCAATGTTTAAAAAATAAAAATGTGAAGAAACAAAATTGTCCTTGTTATCAGTCTTATTTATAGCCAAGCTCAATAAATTAATGAAGATTTTTAAATGTGTTTTAATCACAAGAGGACAAAATATTTGTTCATAAGCTCTGGATTAGCCGTCACGAGTTAGAATGGAGTATGTATTTTTTTCATTGTGCTGTTATAGTGTTCCTCAGTGAAAAATATTTTGATGTGCATCACTGTTTTTCCTTCTTTCTCATTTCAAAGTCCAATAAAAAGTACCCATTAATGCAATATTATCACTGAGACTTGAGGGGGTTGAGACATAATTTTATGGTTCTACAGCAACTGTAATATAGTCATCCATCAACAGATATAATTATGCCACAATTTAATATCATATATAGTAACTCAAAAGATAAGGAGCTTGGGGAATCCTTAATTTCCAGATTTTTGAGAACACGAAATCTCAGCTATAATGTTGCATTAATGTGGTCTTTTGCATGGAATCAATGTCAACAGAGATATCAGAATCTTATTCCACAAAGAAAACACTACGATAAAACTTGATTAACTTTTAATTCATTCTCCACTAATTTAGAATGTCTGATCATTCACACAGGTAGGAAGCTAAGATTCATCTTTGCCAAGCTGAGCATTTCCTTATAAATGGAGCCGATCAATTTTGCATATAAGGTGGTGGGAAGGACTCCTTAGACTTACTTTAGAAAACAATCTGTTTGGAAGAATACATTAACATGCATAATTTCATATGCAAATGAGAAGTCATTTTCATTTGTGCATTAAAGCAGATCCTTTCAGGATTCGCCCTAGGCGTCAGTTAGTTAGCCAAGTTCTCGTCATAGAAAGTTTAAAACTTTCTTTGAAGCAATCCATCAAATCAAATCATTTAGCAAATTCAGATTGTTTTTCATTTCAATTTGTGAAGTTTATTGAATATGATTTCATGACCTAAAAAATGTCCACCCTTTTTGTCTGCTGGAAATAAGATCAAGGAATCAAGTAGTATATTTTAACTTTAGGTTTCTTCTAACTTTTAAACCTCATAATTTACTACATATAATGAAAACAAGGCACATACCACTTTAAAAGAGATATGTGTAATTCTGCAATTATTCTTCCAGGTAGCTAGAGAAAAATTAGTATGGCTCTGGGGTTAAGCTGATTCGAGAGTAAAGGAGAAAAATTGAATTCTGGATGATTCTATGGGGTGGATTTGGTAAGGTTGGGGCATCGAAGAGCCAAACGCATACGATCACTTCTATATTTCCACATATATGCAGAGGGAAGCTTCCCTCGCAGGAAGGGGAAACTTCTGATCATTTTGACTTGTAATATTGATATTTCAAGCCCTGTCTTAAAACCACAAGTAAATTGCCTACAAGTTAAACACCTGTTTGAAATAAAATTGTAAGCATCTCTGTGAACTGGTCAAAGGAAATCATGGCCTCTAAAAATCACAGAATTAAAGTCTATGCTGAGATTTGGGAGAATTTCAAAGCCCATTATGGCACATGAAATTGTTAGTCTCACAGATAGTATAGTCGCCTTGTCCCTGATTTGGGCTCTTCAAATGGAAATCGATATCAGTCTTATCAATTTTTCCATTTCACAAATTTATTTTTAATCTTCAAAGAAAGAAGAAAAAATGAGCACCCCACCTCTTGCCCCTCATCCCTCTGATCCTCCTCCCTAGAAACACGGCCTGCCTGTTCAGCGTAGAGCCCAGCTCTAATCAAGTACCTCTTTGGATGGGACCCGGGAGCCTTTTCTCTTGTTCCACCACGTCTCCAGCATGGCTATGAAGCAGGAGAGGACAATGCCGGCAGCCAGGATACAAAAAACCCCTGCAAAGCTCTTTATGTCCAGGGCACCTCCTTTCTGCTTCGTGTCCACTGACGAGTACAGATCACACTGGCCATTCTTAGGCCACCATTTGTGTTTCAAGATGTCCATGTCACCGTTCTGCTGAAGCTCTAGAATCCTTGGGGCAAAAAGAACACAACCACGTGTTACTGCAGACAAAGTACCTTGGACCACAACGCCTCTGTTAATAATCTCACCCGGAAAGAATGGCGGCTGTTAAGAGGAAATGAATAGATAGATCAGTTTGTGGATGGAATGCTAGAAAACCGTAATCGTTGCCATTTTCCTTCTCCAGACAGAGGTGCACCACAGTGCTTTCTCCTCTCCCTCCATCTGGCCCCCCCTCCAGCCTCCCTTCCGCCCTCCTTTTCTTCTTCTTCGGCTCCATCCTATAATTCTAAATATTTCCCCGCTCTGGTTTGCTGCAGTGTGCTTTTACAATTACATTTTGGAGGCACTGTTTTTATGTGGTTTCAAGCTGCTGCACTTCTGTGTCCCTTCCCTACATACGGAATGATGCTCTGGATCTTAACGCTTTTATGAAGAACGCTTTGCTGCTTAGAGCAAGATGCTGCTATAATGTCGCCTGGCATATGTTACACACAAAGAAATTCAATTAAGAAGACTTCTATTATTTAACACAGTGTGAGAGAGAGCCTTGAGACAGGCTTGAAGTTGATAAAATACATCGCTTTTGGTTTTTCACACTACTGATCTAGTTTCCTTTTTAATGCCAAAGGGGAAGCAATCTTACCTTGGAGAACAAGAAGAAAAGTTGACCAGAGGCTTTCAGAAGTAGTTAAATTCAAATAAGAAATGCCTTTCTTCTTTTTCTTCTTTTCCCTCTCCCCTTCCAGACCCTGGGGGTAGCTGCCAAGACAGCAGCTTTGTGAAGTGTGATTTTCACAGAGGAGTTATTCTCAATTCCTAAGACTCACTAGGAATTCCTGACACTGGCAAGCTCTGACCCTCCTCCAGCTGTGACCTTTCTCACAGGGTAGAAAGGTCAGGCCAGGGGTGTGCACCTGTCCAGAGTATGCACCTTTCATGGGGCTGCCTGGAATTTCCTGGCCAAGCAGCTGAGAGCTCTTCCAGGGCCCATTAGACTTAATCTCAGGAATGTTCTCCTAAGTTCAGATGCCACGGCCATGGGTGTACCATCGGTCCACAGGGTGGAGTCTGAAGGGAGTGTGGACAGAACTCAACGTGCAAGCTCAGGTGCACATGCCTTTGTGAGGGAGACGCCTCACTCTGCAGGACAGAGCTGGAGGTGAAAAGAGCAGGGCCCAGAGCCCAACTTCTTGTGCCCTTGAGCCAGCGCAGACCTCCCAGGTAGTCACAAATGGGACCGTGGCCTCCTGAGGATCGTGAAGGTCCATTTGTCAAGATAAGAAGATAGAACATATTGGTTCGAAGTTTTCAGCTTAATGTATAATTTTTACATAATTAGACTTGGGATATATAGCCTACATTTGTACTTTTGCCCAAGGACTTGGATGATTTGGGGATGAGGCTGCTTCAACCTGGAGGAGGACGCAGTGAGTCCGACAGGAGCCCAGCCCTCCCTTTCAGTGATTTCTTACCTTTCTTCCTATTTCATGTCATCCACGTGGCAAGCAGAATGAACAAAATGGTGAAGGGAGGAACTTTTGTGTATTGGGGGTGGGCTCAACATTGATCCTGGGTTAAACAAGAGGGGACCAGCCCTGGAGGCAATGATGGAACCCAGTCTCCTGTCCCTTTTGGCACCAAGGCCTTGGCCCCAGAATCCCCGGCTGGTGCCCTGGGACGGACACTGCACCACAACTTCCTGCACCACCTCGACTTTCTTCTTGCCTCTTAGGGACTCCATCTCCCCAAGGTTTTGTTGCCCCAGTGTGTTGCTCCAAGACGGAAGCTAATTTGATTAACTGAATTTACTGAAATGGTTCTGAATATGAAGGAATGTCACTCTTATTGCAGCCTCTAACCTAGACAGAGTTATTGAATTAGGAGAATTTCCAAAAGTGATCAGGACACTAGTACTTAGAAGGCCTTTGCAGGAAAAGGGCACCTTGTCATTAACTTTGGGCAACAATGTGGGAAGTTTACAAAGTTGTCAGCCCATTAAAGGCTCTAAGAAGATCTGCAGAGGAGAAAACATGTACGATTTTGTTCAACTCAGCATTTTCCAAATTTATGACTTTCATTCCTCTTGTGTTATTTTTCTCCCCAAGTAGTACTGAAAACATACTGAAAACCCATGGAGCTAGGCCTTGAGGAAAACACTTGAAAAATAATTCCTTGATCCAAAGAAGCAGATACTTGTGGAAATATCCAGCACTGTTTAAGTATCATAACACGTAATAATAGCATTAAAGTTAATTGCTCTTATTTATGAATACCATTAAATGAGGTTGGCATTGCTAATGCAGGTAAAGTGTCAGCTGTATAAGATGAGTAAATTCTAGAGGTTTGTTGTCCAACATTGTATCTATAGTTGACAATACTGTATTGCACAGTTAAAGAATTGCTAACAGGGGCCAGGCACAGTCACTCACTTCTGTAATCCTAGCAATTTTGGAAGGCGAGGTGGGAGGCTTGCTTGAGGCCAGGAGTTCAAGAGCACCTGGGCGATACCGAGACCCTGACTCAACAACAATGAAAAATTAACTGGGTGTGGTAACACTTGCCTGTAGTTTGTTACCAGGAGGTTGAGACAGGCACAGAAGCTGACTCTGGAGGGTTAATTGAGTCTGGGAATTTGAGGTTGCTGTGAGCTACAATCTGACCACTGCACTCCAGCCTTGGCGACCGAGTGTGACTCTGTCTCAAAAAAAAAAAAAAAAAAAGTGTCCCTAGGGTAGGGTTAGGCTAAGTGTCGTTACTCTGATGGTGGTAATAATAGAAAAGGCACATCCTTTAGATATTTGCCTATCTAAAAGCTGTAGGTGGTCAGAGCATCATTGAATATCTTGATGGAAAAATTTAATCATCTTTGAACAAATTATTCCTATATTTGAGTTTATGAGTAGATGTAGATATAAAAGGAGATGGCATGAATGTTTGCTTAATGAGACTATATCTGGGCACAAGCTGAGATCTTGTTTCCCAGCTCTTCTCCTGCCACATTGTATTAGTCCGTCACTGTGGAAATGAAGAGTTTTCCCTTACAGCACCATCCTCACGTGTGATTGTGGTTACTTGATTGATATCTGTTCCTTTTCTAGAATCACATTCATCACGCTCCGTGTCGCCTGGCGTGGAGTGCGTGCATGTTTATGGAAGATGCTGTATACAGGTCGTGGTACATGGATCCTGCCCTCGGATCCTGTTTTTGGTTATCATTGGTGATATTTTCTGACTTACTCCATTTCCTCCTTATTCATCTGTCCACTCAACAAAGATTTAATGGGTGACTTCATTCCAGACATTTCCTTAGGTATAAATTTTGTTCTAAACCACAACCGTGCATTCTGCCAGAAAGGCTTGGGCGACGCAGGTGAACCCTTTTTTGTCAATGCCTTAGTTCATGTCCATTCCTTCTTTCCCTGTTCCAGAACTGATTACTGCCTTCCCACTACTGTATTTCATCCACTTCTGCTGTCTCCTTATTTTTCCAAACCTGGAAAATATTTTGACTTTAAAAATAATGACTAAGCACGCTATTTGGGTGAAGGGCATACTTATAACTTTGACTCAAAGTGTAAAAAAAACCAAGTTTGTCAACAAAAAATGTGTGCTCCCTAATATTCTGAAATTAAGAAGTAAATAAAAATCAATAAAATTGCATTTAAAAAAATGACTGAAGTGTTCTCTAAGACCAAAGCTCTGTCATAAAATCTTGCTGCAAAATACTTCTGGACATTTACCCAGAAAAGTATCACTACACCTTTTTTATTATCTAATGATAAGTAAAGTAGGTTTAGTACAACCTAATTCACTGCCTTAAAGACTAACAGGATAAATCTTTATAATAAATGAAGAAATAGGCTCTCTTTTCAAATCTTGCTAAGCCCTAGCTCTTTAAAGTAAAACTCAAAAACGTACCCAAAGGAGAATTTTACCTTTTAATTATAAGTCACAATGATATGTATGTGTGTATGTGTCTAACAATGTGAGAATATAGTTGAAAACTTCTTAACGGGTGCCGAGAAAAAAAAAAAACACTTGGGTTTCTGAAATCATATTTTTGTAAAGTGTACAATTTCCACAAGATGGCAGTGTTTGCCCATAGAGAGCAAAGAGTTACTGTGCTTACAGTTCACCTGTGAATCTGAAATGCATAAAGGAAGGATAGAGTTTTTGTTGCTGCAAACACTGAAACTACAAGAAACAATGTTAGCTGTTAGACTGTGATAAATAATTGATGGCTAAAACCTCTTGGAGTAAAGTCAGAAAAATTCCTGCCTCTGCCATCACCTTCATCTAGGGTGATGACAAGACTTACTTTTGTAGAATATTGTGGTAAAAATTAATGAGACCACAAATGAAAAGCACCTTCTCACTGCGTGGCTGGTAGAAGGCTACTACAACTTGAAAACCAGAGTTATTACCGTCAGCACGTGTGAGTACTGTTCTTTCTCTGGACCCGTTCTGGCACATTCTTCTTAATGGAGAGTTATACGTCCATATGACTCAGTGAATAATTGATTCACTGATGGGAACATCTCATTTCCTTCTTTTCTCTCAAAGTATTAAACATTTGTGATCTCATTGAACAGAAAAATTTTAGAAGTCTATAAAACCTAACTGCAGTTTGAAGATGGTTAATAGATCAATCCTGTACCATTGCATGCTTTATTGATATAAATGAGCAAACTTCAGGGCAAGGAAGTAGAGAATCAAAGAGTTTTCTTTCCTATTTGAACAAAAATATACAAGAAGTTTAGGCTTTCGTTTTGAAAAATTTTTTACTTTGACGATAATAGCTCCATTGGTGTTTAAGACTTGTATGAATTATTGATCCCTTATCATCTTTAATCACTATTCTAGGAACTTACTTTCAAATTAATTTATTTGTAACAAAACAAGATGCTGAAAGTTAGATGCAAATTTCTAATCTCACATAGAAAGCTTTGATTTTGTCTTTGAAGAGTACAGAACTCTATAGGTTCCTTTCAAATTTTACCAAAATCATAGCCCTTAGATAAATTCCCACTGAGCCAACTGTAAAAAGACGTTGCTAGTTATCTGAGGAAAAATGACTCCTGTATTTTTAGTCATTTGTCTAGTGAAAAAACTTAGAGATAATCAGGGATTATTTTTATTCTTTTAGTAAGTGCAGGAATTCTTTTTTCAGATCACATCTGTAAGAACTCTGTGACTCTTTCTTTGATAAGATTTCCCGCCCCCTAGAAGCATAAACTATTGGAATAGAAAAGACTGTAGATGTTATTTGTCTCCACGCTGCCCCCATTTTACAGATGAGGAGATTGAGTAATGTAGAATATTGTACTCACACGGATAGTAAATGGTTGAGTTGTGCCGAGAACTCGGGTCTGTCTTTTACCACCTTTGTCTCTGCCACCTCAGACAGCCTCTCCCACGTAGCTAATTCAGAGACAAGTTCTTTTGGTTTCAGAGATTTGTTAGACCCTGAGTAAGACTGTCATCAATGTATTTCCTGTACACCAAACAATATAATTATAATTATGGTGTGATTGCAAATTTATTCAAACTACAATTTGGGTACTCAAAGAAAATGTAGCCTTTCTCTATAACTTAATTGATCTTCCCAAGGAAGACTGTGCCCAAAGAGCAGTGGGAACAAAACTAAATTTAGCTCATCATGATTTAAATTTTAATCTGATCTAATAATTTAACATGCCTCTAGCTTTAGTTCAATCTGCCTGAGAGAATTACTCAGTCCTTGCTATTCCTTTTCTCTTCCTTTGCTCTTGTTCAGGGTGGCATCGGGACTTTGAGGACAGCATTCTACCTCCCCCCACCCCCACAGTGGGGTCTGCAGGAAAGGCAGCTGCTGTTTGCTAGCTGGTCCTTGGATACGCTTTGGCAGCTGGCCTTTGAGGTGGGATGGGCCTGGGTCCAATCTTTGGAAATTAATTGGTGCCTGCGCTAAAGTTTGCAGAGGCTTCATGGACTTAGTTGGCTAAGCTTGCGGGCTCCTGCCTGATGGCTCATCCTCCTTTGGCTCCTTGGGGTGCTGTACACCCTCGTGAGCCTTGGCCATTGTCTTCATCTAGCCCCTGAGAGTTCTGTAGCCCCTCCGGTACTACTATGATGTCACCCTGTTATTTAGTGCAGAGGGTCCTAAGGCAGGGCTAGATGTTCTAAATCAGCATCAACCCATGGTAGTGGGTAGAGCTGGGAATGAGGACTGATTGTTCCTGTTCTTTCCTGGCACGTGGTTCTGGCTTCTCAACCATCTGAGGTCTTTGTTGACATAAAGCCCAGAGTGGCCTGGAAACTCTTCACAGCGACCCCCACAGGATGGGAAGCCTTAGGCCCTCTACCCTTGGTGTGCTTTTCAATCTGCCTAAGCCCTCTGCCTCACCCTTCTTCCACCTCTGTTAGAAAGTGGATAAGAGAGGTGAGGCTTTCTTTTCCCTCTTGAATGTCCTTGTTACATCCCAGGCCTTCAAGCTTTTCAGCCTGTGATAGTGAAAGAGCAATCTAGCTATATAACAGAGAACTGTGATATGGCAGAGAAATGCAAATCAAAATCATGCTGAGATATAACCCAGCCCCAGCAAGATCAGCCCCCATCACAAAGTCCCAAAACACCTGATACTGGAGGGAATGTGGAGAGAAGGGAACACTTCTACATTGCTGGTGAGACTGAAAGCTAATACAGTCTTTTTGGAGAGAAGTATGGAGAATCCTCAAAGATCTAAAATCCTCAAAGATCCATTTGGCCCTGTAATCCCATCACTAGGTATCTACTCAGAAGAACAAAAATCATTTTACCGCAAAGTCATTTGCACTAGAATGCTTATTGTGGCTCAATTCATAATTGCCAAGTCATAGAAGCAACTGAAGTGGCCATCAACCCGTGAATGGATCAACCAGCTGTGGTATATGTCTACCATGGACTATTACTAAGCCATTAATAAAGATAGAGATTTACATCTTTTACATTTACCTGGATGGAGTTGAAATACATTCTTCTTAGTAAAGTATTGCAAGAATGGAAAAATAAATATCCAATGTACTCCATACTAATATGAAATCAATATGTAAACAATTACATGCTCATAAGAAAAATAAAACATTAATATAGTCCAGTTCGGAGGTGAAGGGAAGTGGGGGGAGGGGAGGAAGACGTATGGCAGAGCGGAGGGCAGGAGGCGGGATCTCGCCTACTGTGCACGGTGTCAGGGTGAACAGCACGCCCCCTGGGGGAGGGGCTCTTCTACAAATGGAACTTTACCCTGGAACTGAGAACAATGTCACCTAAAAATTGTACCCTCATATTAATTTGAATAAAGTTAAAAAAAAAAAGAAACTATGTATGGGAGCTTCTGGGCATTTTCTTAATTTGTAATATGGAGACAACTTGGAGCTAGGAATTGGTGAGGCTGAAATGTACCATTGTAATATTTCAAAAATATTTTATCTGTACTCGTTTGTGAGTTTTATATATTCAAACTTAAAAAGATATTTAGGATAACATCTCATTACTCAGTAGTGTTTGATGTCAGTTATTACAGAGGAAAAAAACTTGGGAATATCTGAAAAAATTTATTTTTTGATATACTGAATTTATACATTGTGGTCCCCAAACCCAATATTATTAAACTCATTTCTTCATTTGCTGGGTTTTCACAGAATTTTTCTCTTCATGGTTACAGAGAAAGTAATAATGGCATGAGACAATTTTTAGGAAAACTTCAACTCACTCAGCTTTTCATTCCTTCATCTTTTCTTTCATTCTAGCCCTGGAAAATGTAGGAAAAGGTGGATTGAAGCAATAGCACTTATCAAAGATTAAAACTTAAGCAAGTGAGTATAATGGTGCTTTGGTGGGCATACCTAATATTACAATTTGATCATCAGAGTTGTAAAAAGAAAATCTATGAACTAGATACCAATCAATTATTTCTTTTAAGAAAAATCTCTTAGTAATCAGTTACTGGCATTAAATCCAGTGAGTATTTATTGATAATATTTAATACCTTAGTAGTTCCCAATAGCCTAAAAGAGAATATTAGGAGCTCCTTCGTTTAAATTGAAATCTCAACTAGTTCTTTTCAGTAGTTGATCCAAATGCCAGTTGCTGATATTTAACCCATTAAAATTGCCTAAGATCATATAGGTTAATAATACCTCATGGTTTTTCAAAAATTAGGCTCATGTTTATCACCTTCTAGGTCAGAGGTCAGCAACCTTTCTTTTTTTTTTTTTTTTGTTAAAGTCTAGATAGCCAGTATTTTCGACTTTGTGGGCCATGTAGTCTCTATTAGAGCCACCCAGCTCTGCCTTTGCAGCGTGAAGGCAGCCATGGGCATTATGTAAACAAAAGGCTTCATTCATAAAAACAGGCCAGGAGCCAGATTCAGTCCACTGGCTATAGTTGCTGACCTATTCTGGATGCCTCAGAACAAATAACTCTATGACGTCAAAATGTCCTCATTTCACTGATAAACCTAGTAGAGTGTAAGTAGCCTAGCGAAAATCACATCATTAGAAAGTATCAAAGTCTTAGAAGCAGAGATTCTGACTCTTTTTGTAGTGTTCTTTTGACCATATTAATAGGTAATAATCAATATATAGTATTGCCCATTATTATGTGTGTCTCTTTACATACGTGATCACATGTTGATTTCACATTGGCCACATCATGTACACACTGTATATTAACGTTGTATAAAAATAATCCTTCAAGCGAAGTTTGAATTTCTTTGGTTTTCTAATTATCCTATAATACACACAGACATCGGAACATTTGTCTGGAGATTGGGGCTGCTCATGTTCCAAAAGAGTGACTGCTTTCCCTACTCAAGGTCAGGTAGGAACCTTTGTCCTCTGAGGCCTGCATTTGCTGAGTCATTTTGCAGGTGTCCTCAAACTTTTTAAACAGGGGGCCAATTCACTGTCCCTCAGACCGTTGGAGGGCCGGACTATAGTTTTAAAAAAAAAAAAAACTGTGAACAAATTCCTATGCACACTGCACATATCGTATTTTTTTTTTTTTTTTGAGACAGAGCCTCTGCACATATCGTATTTTGAAGTAAAAAATAAAACGGGAACAAACACAATTCACAACAACACATGTGGCCCGTGGGCCGTAGTTTGAGGACCCCTGTTCTAGGCTATGGCAGCTTTAGCTCGAAATCAAGGGCATACGAGCAGATATTACATTACATTCCCCAAATCCGAATTCTAGGATAGTGATTATGATATAGTAAAAACGGGTAAGACAATTGACCGAGGCAGAAAATGTGATGTCTCTCTTAATCAAAAGATATAAAAATGTTTTTTTAATCATGTGTGACTAGAAGTACTGTAAATTAATTAGAAGTTTTTTAGGGCTGATGAAGAATTACTCTACATGCTTAATGACAATGTGTTAGTAGTGGAAGGATCTGGGAGGTGAAATCATATTTAACTCCTGCCCAGTGAGGTGAAGTGGCCTGCCCAGCTCCCCCACTGCAGGGCTGATTCCGCAGGGCTGGATTTAATTATAAATTCAGTTATCGTTGAAGGCCGCTGTGTATCACAGACCAGCATAAAAAGAGAAGTTTTCTGTGTTGCTTCAAACCTGATATCTCACTTTCAAATTTGGAAAATATAATTTGATAAAATATGTAATGGGTCAGATCTGGTTTTTTTTTGAATTCAAAAAACAATGTGTACATCCTTATGTGGTAACTAATGTAATTAAGTAACTAAGCAACTATTTCCACTCCCCAAAATGATAATGATAATAATAAATGCATACATGGTGCTGTAGTGTATAAAGCACTTATCAATAACATTGCTTATTGTTTGACTTAAAAATATCCTGTAAGGGAAGAATTGTAATGACTGATTGATCCATTGATTCACTCACCCTCTTCCCTTATTTTTATAAAAGCCTTTAGGAAGGCTGACATTTCTAAGTTCTCCTTTCATCTTTGAGGAGACTGAGGATCAGAGGTAAAGAAAAATTTCCCAAGGGCACATGGTTGGTAAGCGATCCATTCAGCTTTCAAACTCAGGGTTTCTGCCTTCTGTCCCCTCCCTCCCCAACCCCAATACCCTATCAACATATTTATCATCCCTAAAGAAAATCTGTCTAAATGGAAGCTGCCTCTTTATTTCCTGCTTCTTTACTGACTGTTTGATACATAAGTCCCTTGGCTAATGCTTATCCCATTGTGTCCATTTACAGACATTACATTTGGTGCAATAAACCCTGACGTCCCCAGAGAACCGCGTGAATACCGCATGAGTTCATTAATCTCCTTGCGATTAAGCCTCAGATGAATTCATTATCATGAGCCTCATAGGGGACTTCGCCAGTGTTATCCAAATAAGGAAGTGTGTTCGAAATAAGTGGTGTCCTGAAATCTTGTCCTCACTCCATGTAAACCCACTTATTGTCACATTTCTAGTCTGTTACACAGGCTTCCATGGTTATCCCAACAAAATTTTTCCTTTGAGGTTAAGCAATCCTCCATAAAAGGTATGCTATTTTTAAGATAACGCTCAATTATTAATATTTCAAAAACTGCATTATTTAATCTTTAACATTTAGACCAATTTTCGTGTTAAAATATTGATAGGATTTTTGTTGGCTCTAAGAGCTGTCCTAATTTATGGATACGTTATTTGGTTGAAGATGAACCTTAAAGCTGACATAGATAGAGCCCATTCAAACTGATCTTTCTAGGTTAAAGTCATCTCCTCCAACCATAAGTCTTACACTGCCAAAGGGGACAAAATCAGTTCTGTTCGCAGAGAAGCAATTGCTTGAAAATCAAATTAGCAACATGACGGATCTCAAGACTTTGGTGACTAGTGAACTTTAATTATTATATATTTTATGTGTTTGTGCTGGCAGTAAAAGTCAAGCACTCATTATAGAAATGGCAGACATGATCTTTCAGAAAATGAGGGCTGGGCGGCAAATGAATAGATAATCAGGATAATGACAACAAGCCCGAAAGATGCTGGAGTGCTGAGGAGACCCAGACAATGGCTCCCACGGAGAGAGAGGGCATGATTGCAATTGGGAAGAGAACACTTCTGGTGATCTTTTAAAATGTCAGCCTCATCCTTAAGCTCAGTGTGATATTTGGGTTATAGGGTAAAGGGGAAAAAAATTCTTTCATTCTGCAGGAAGAAACTGGCAGTGATCATCTCGGTTCACAGTCACTCTTCACTTTTCTTATGCAGATCTTTCAAACACATGTTTATGAAAAAGTGGCATAAGGTTAAACTTATTTTGCTTAGTGTATTGTGTGTACTTTATGAGTATTTTCATATCTGAGTCTGACAAGTAAACTTGAAATTAAGTGGGGTCCTGAAGTATGTGCTGTATGAGGATCAGAGAAGGACTATGATTGTGTATCTTTGGACAGTGTTACACGGGAGAAGATTATGGAGAAGGATACTCTTTGAACGAACAGTCTCCTGAGCATTTGAATAAACATCAAGTCTGCAAAAACATTGAATAACAGTTTAAGTATGTGAAAGAAATTCATTACTCAGAGAACCGCTGTAGTTGGTTTTCCTTAATAGCTGGAGAATTCCTTTATGAGACAAATAACATCTCCTAAGTCAGAGGTTGTACAATTATATATATGTTTAAAAAATTCAGGGCATAATTGTATTAAAGTTGGTGAATAAATTCAGTGCACTTTTAAAAAAATTTCAGAGCATTAGGGGGTACCATGTTTATTTTGTTTTGTACAAGTTGAGTTGAAGTTATACATGTAAGTGTGCCCTCCAACTAGACAGTGTGCATTGTACCCAAAAGGCGGGAATTTACCCGTCCTGCTTTCCCACTCCTCTGGCTTGACTTTCATTGTGACTTACTCCCATGTGAGCATTCAGATGTTGATCAGATAGTTCCAAGTTGGTATTGAGTGCATGTGTTTTTTTTTCCTCCATTCTTGTGATGTTTCACTTAGAAGAATGGTTTCCAGTTCCCTCCAGGTTATCTAAAAAGAGACTAGATTTCCATTTAAATTCAGTGAGTAATTAAAACTCTCAGGCAAGAGTTAGATCATCAATAATAGCACAACTTTAGGGAAATAATTTTGCTGTGTTTTAGTCACTTTTCATAGATGGAAAGCTAATGGAGTTTTAAAACTTATTTTTAACTTTTTAGATGTATATTTAGCATTCTACCACACATACATAAACACGTGTCATGTTTTGATCTTTTTTTTAGTAAAGAATGTTCAGACAATAACATAACACGAACTTTGCTTGAGGTAACCAGAACCAGAGGAAGACAATCATTTCTCTTAGGTTTAGATATTGTAGATTGTGAATTCTACTTGCTAACTTCTTCATCATGAATCTGAATATATTACAATGTTTCTATAGATGGGAGAAAACCTAGACGAAAACTGTTTCTTGGATGTTACCCTGCAATTCCACAGCTGTACATTTCCCCTCCGGGTGCCAATGCCCTCGGAAAGGGGCTGCAAGGGAAGGGACCATGCAAAAGTCTCCTTAGGGGAGCTTCCATTAATTTAACTCCTGTGACATAAAAATTCTGTATTTTGGATATTATAGTCTCACATAAAAATTTGCTGATGAAAACTATGTAAACAAGAGTCTAGGAGATTTAAAACTATCAAAGAAACTGACCTATTTCAATTATATCACATATGAGAGCAATCTGAAAAACCTGCACTACTTAAGGGAAACTGATTACAAGTCATCATTTTACACAAGGTCTCCCAATACTTTATTTTGAATGCAAACAGCTAGGTTTGCTTTCCATGGGAGGAGCTGATCTTCATTAAAATTATATCAGATGCTTCACGTTTGCTTTTAGGCTAGCACTAAATACCTGCTCTTTGGGCTTTCGTTAATAATGATTCCTTCGTGGGAACACAGCTTCCTTAAGTAGGCACATAAACTTTAAATAGAATACCTGGTTCCTGAAGTAGTTTCAGGAATAAGTCTGATTATTAAGTTGAAGTGTTAGCTGTCTTTTCTTTTTATGAGGCAGCAAACTGAGGAGCTCTGACATAAATGGTTATTTATAAAAAATTATATGTGGTATGAAGTGTGTTTATTTATAAAAAATTACATAATGTGGCATGAAGTGGCAGCGAGACTCCTCCAATTCCACGCAGAAAGGATAACGGATGTGTTACTGTTCCCCTTCACCATTTAGTTTTCCCACGCATGGGACATATGCTGGGAATTAGCCTATTCCATCTTCTTAATGAGACTTATCTATTACCTCGGATAATGTATCTATTTTCTTCAACCAGCAGGACTAACTACTTCCAGGAGTGAAGTTTTCAGCAGCTATTAGGAAGAAAATTCACCAATAGATGGAAAGAGAATAGTCTATCTTTCTATGTATCTATGCGGCTCAATAAAATGAAATGGGGTGGGTGTGCGGCTGTCAGGACTCCTGCGGCTGCTGTGCGGCTCCCAGAGCTGCTGCTATTTTCCATAATAATGGGAAAAACTCTATGCATGGCAGTGTTTGCTTACTTGATGATATTATGGGAGGCTTCAGTGCCTCACAGAAGAGGCTTGATAAAAATTGAGTGCCATTCAGTCCTGATAACAATTGTCGGAGGGCCTGAGTGGCTGGTCTCTTTATTCAGAAATAGGCCTGGTAATATTGTATATGTGCGTGTCCCAAATGTAAGCATTTGCAAAGTCTGCTGTTTCTCTCCTTTACCCTAAACCTGACATAATCAGCCTCTCAATCTCTTCTAAGTCCTGGTAAATTAGCAATCGAAGCAACCCAGCTCAGTGAGGGTCTGAAATGTTTTATAAGAGCCTTAACTAATTGTGGAAGTGAAATTTATCCATGTTTGAATAGCCAGTTATATTCATCAGCAACTCAATTGCTCAGGATATTGGTAAACGGTGAAGGACCTTTGCCATGTACGTGGTGGTAAGCAATAGCAGGTGCTACACTCTGTTTGTAGATGAGAAAAAAGGATAAAAGTATCACTGATGTAAAACTCAATCTACACAGATCACTGCAAATAATGGCATTCCATACCCAACTGGCGGGCACACAACCCTAGCCATGGGGGTGATGTGAGAAACAGCTGGACGCAGCTGTCATTGCTTTTATCACCTCACTCTCCATGAGAGACTACATGCTATGAGACTATGGTGAATGTATTTTGAAGTAATTTTTCTACAGTAGTGATGGAAAAAGAGGATCGTACTCTGATCCAATCCTTCGGTGGGGCCTGACCTGCGACATGCATCAGAGGAAATTAAACACAGTCAGTCATTCACTGCATAACAACATTTCAGTGCATGACAGATCCCATTCACGATGGTGGTCCCTTAAGATTATGCTTCCACATTTTCCCTGTCCCTTTTCTGTATCTAGATATGTTTAGATATACACACACTTACCATTGTGTTACTACTGTCCACAGTATTCAGTATGGTTTTGTAGCCCAGAGCAATAGGCTATACCATACAGTCTGTCTGGGTATATAACAGGCTATGCCATCTAAGTTTATGTAAATACACTCTGCGATGTTCACACAGTGACAAAACCACCTAACAACCCATTTCTCAGAACACATCCTCTTTGTTAAACAATGCACGACTATGTAAGAATTGACTCTAAATTCCTTGTTATGTTAAACACCAAGTTACAGCTCAACAGGTGTTAATGATGGTCCATAGGGCTCTGGAGATCACCCAGTGTCTTCCACATATTAGATTTGGTCTGGCTGGGTGTGGTGGCTCATGCCTGTAATCCCAGAACTCTGGGAGACTGAGGTGGGAGGATTGCTTGAGCCCAGCAGTTTGAGACCAGCCTGGGCAACATAGCAATACCCTCATTTCTAGTGAAAAAAAAATCTCTCTTTCTCTATCTACCTATCTATCGAATGAATTACTCAGGTGGGCTGGCAAGCACATGTATTTCCAACTGCTTGAGAGGTTGAGGAGGGATTGAGGAGGGAGGATCATTTGAGCCCAGGAGTTTGAGGCTGCAGTGACCTGTGAGCACGGCACCGTACTTTAATCTGGGTGTCAGCAAGAGCCTGCATAAGGAAAAAAAATTGGTCTTGATGGGAAGTGCTAATCACGACAAGCTGGGGAGAAAATCCCAGGTAGAATACAGATGAAAGAAGAGAGTGGAGAGTGGATGTCCCCACAGCGTCACTAATCATAGTCTGAGAACTTTGGGCAGAGTTCCTAGGTTTCTGAATTTTTCTCTCTCCAACATTTGGATTCCATGTTCTTTCAGCTCTGGGCAGAGTCTCCCTGTAGGCAGAGAGGTGACAGATGTGGCAGACAGTGTCCAAGAAGGTCATATGTAACCATCTGATGGAAGGTCCAGGAGGTGCCAGCACCCCTTTGAGAAGACTATTTAGTTTCTCTTCCCTCTTCCCCTACCCCATGTCAGTCTTACCACTTTCACTTATGATAAGCCAGGATATAATTCAGACAGAAAACCAATGCTACAAAGGCTCGAAAGGTGTGACTTTGATATACTAGGCGTTTCAGTGAGCGTAGACCAGATGGGCAGTATGGAGTCTATCTACAAAACTATTTGCAAGCATGTAGGTGGGTGGGAGGCATGCACATGATAAATGGCTGGACCAAAGAGGAGATAAATAATGACAAAGAGGTGTTGCTAAGGGCCAAGGAAAATTTGAGAGGAAATTATTTAAGGATTGATATTTTTGCAAAAGGAGAACATAGCAGTTAAGAATATGAGTAGTACTAAGTGCCATCAACCCAGGAGTGGATTCACAAGCTGTAGTATATGTACACCATGGAATACTATTCAGCCATTAAAAAGATGGAGACTTTGCATATTTTGTATTAACCTAGACAGAGTTGGAATGCATTCTTCTTAGTCAAGTATCGCAAGAAATGGAGAAGCAAGAATCTAATGTACTCAATTCTAATATGAGACCAGTAGACAGTCTAATACACACCCACGTAAATGGAACACTCAAATCAGTTCAAGGTGGGAGAACAAGGGAATGGGGAAAGGGGAAGGGGATGGAGAATAGGTGTTAATTAATGGGCACAGTGTTAGAGTATATGGCACACCTCTTGGGGGTGGGGCACAATTATAAGAGGGGCTTTACTTAGCAAATGCAAACAATGTAACCTAATTTGTTGTACCCTCAATTAACCTCAAACAATTAAAAAAAAAAGAACATGACTACTAATGTTAGATAAACTTTGGTGGAATTCTGGGTATGAAGTGGCAAAGTAACATGACCTCTCTTAGCTTTAGTATTTCTAGTTCATGGAATAATATTGATCTTAAATTGTATCATATGTATAAAGTACTCAACATGATATCTGACATATATGTCTTAAGTTCCAAATGCCAGGTAGTTATTATTATAACCATTATAAAGACTAATTTGGTACGTATGTGATGATGCATTAGAGTTCATTTTCAATAGGTTTTCAATATATCTTTTCATAACTGAACACTGATAGAGACAATGGTTAAGTCCAAACCTGTACAGTGGCTTAAAGGTGCCCATTCTGATATTCTAACCAAGGAAATAAACAGAATTCTAGAATGTGCAATAGACTGAACATTTGTGTCTTCTATAACATCAGGTTTTGAAGCCCTAATCCCCAAAATGGTAGATTTGGGCACGGGGGCCTCTAAGAGATAATTAGATTTGGATCAGATCTGGAGGGTGGGGCCCCTGTGATGGGATTAGTGCACTATGACACATGGAATCTCTCTCCCTCTCTTTCATTCTCTCTTCCATGTAAGAATACAGGAATACAGCAAGAAGGCAGCTGTCTGCAAACCAGCACCAAACTGGCCAGCACCTTCATCTTGGACTTCTTATGCCCTAGAACTATGAGAAATACATGTCTGTGGTTTAGCCCCCTCAGTGTATGGTATTTTACTATGGCAGTGTAAGCAGACAAAAAACAGAGAATATGGTAGTGGGAGTGTGAATGAGAAAGCAGGCAGCTGTGAAAAGCCTAGGAAAACAGGGAGGCAGTGAGCATGACAGCATGGAGCTTTTAGGAGGGCGAGCCAGGGGTTACAGTGCTTGAGAAGACAGTCCAACAGTCTCAATTACAGTATCACCCTTTAGTATCTTCTTAACAATGTTCTCATAACCTCTCACTGACCTGGGTTTAGATTGAGGGACAGAATGTGATTTGGGGTGAGGACACTTTCATTTTAGTTCAGCTAGCTCACTCTCCAGATATCTTGTCAGGTGGAGACTGAGGATGTCACTGAAGGCCCTGTCACTGCACAGCAAATTCACAGCTGCACGGGAAGCAACATAGTAAATCATTGTCCTGTTCATGAAGGCTGCAATCAATAATGCCACAGGAACTTTTCCCCCCAAGAACCAATAACTGCCTGGAACTGTAGGAGACCCATTATAACACTAAGAACTTGATGTGGAGAAATGAGAGGAATAAAACAGTTTGCTCACCAAAAAGAAAAATACATGAAAAGCAACACCAACATAAGCTTAATTATGGAGTCTTATTCTTGCCCTACAGAAATTCATACATTTAGATGCCAGTTACAGATCAATAAAGAGGACAATAGGTAGATTTGTTGTTTACTTAGGACAATGTGACTCCCAGACTTTTCATGAGATCAAATTTGGAATTTTATACTGGGCAGAAGGAACAAGGTTCTCAATTGATACTCAGAATTTATAAGACTTGATCTGTTAGTAATGTTACAAAATTACTTGTATTGAGAATGCCAGAGCATTTTCATTTATAAGAGCATCTAGAAATGTGAAGAGAGTGACTTTAGCCTGGGTAAAAACTGGGTTTGGAAATTCTAGCAAGAGACACTGCACCACAATGGACCCTCTGCTTATCCCTGTAACCCATTCCCCAATGCTTCCAACTTTCTCTACATTTACCAAACCCTAAATTGCACTTGAACCTGACTCATTCCTAGCAGAGGCCCTTAGCTGCTATTTTACTGGGAAGTGGAAGCCACTGGCTAGAAACTCCCTCATCTCTTTTAAGTGACACTGTTCATATTTCCTTCCATCTTAACTATTACAAAAAGTGTCTCTATTCCTGGGGAAGGCTGGCTTTTAACAGAAAGCATTTCTCCCCTACTTCATGGGAATATTTTAGGAATTCCTTGCTTGGATGATCATCAGAATCACTTGCATTTCCTTGGCTACAAGTCAGAGATTCTGATTTACTAGTTCCGAGTTGGTGTCTGGGAATGTATATTTTTAAACAGCACTTTCCCAAGGAGATTCTGATAACAATGTAGGTTTGGGGACAACACTGATTTATCCACCTTTAAACGGTCCCCAGAAGATTTCTTATAGTTTTATGCTTTGCTGCTTCACTAATGCAATTTGTTTTACTTCTTTCAAAGGATTACAAGCTCCTTAGCCTAGGTAGTAGCAATGTTTTAGTGCTCTTCATATGCTCTGTGGTACTCCTCATAATAATTTGCACATAGGATCGACTTAATCAATTACTGACTACAAGGCAAAACTCAAGGAGAACTGTACCATGTGCTCGGCAGGTGGCAGGGGGTGGGACTAACGGAAGATATTTCTCACATTTATTGAGCACCTGTGTCTTCACCTGTGTTGTTCGCTTTATACTGATTGACTTATGTCATCATTCTCAAGACCATCCTATGGGATAGTTATTAATTTTATCTCCAGCTTTTATATTTGCAAAGTCAGGCAAGTAAAACAAGTTGTATAAGGTCACATAGCTAAAGACTTGGGTATTCATTTATTTGTTTTTGGCACGGAGGAGATAAAAGCCTATCCAAAGAAAGCATTGTGGAAGTTTTTGAAGGATGGTTCCCTGGTTCTGTAGAAGAGAAGTCACTTTGGCTAAAGTGGTTGAAGGAACTATTATATAGGAGGTGGCTATTTGAATTAAGCCTTTAATACTTAAGTTTTGATACTTAGAGAAAGGTACATGCACATTTCAGGAGAGGGCGTAGCATGAACATGGTGGTGGAATGGAAGCTTCAATTTGCCTCTTGGGTTCCTTTGTCAGCTGGAATAAGCTGAATGCTGTTCCCCCTCTCTCCTCTGTATACTCAATTGCAAGAGTATTAAAAAGAAAGTGATGTTGGCAAGCTATCTCTTGAATTGTGGAAACTAATTGTGATTGTTTACTCATCAGTCACTGAACTTTGATTTCTCCCTTGAAAAGTCAACCCAACTATGCTTCTCTCCCTTTCATAATCAATGCCTTCTTCTGTGAACAATCATTTCACTCTATCTTGCAACTTTTATAAACTGTCTTTTCATTCAATCTTCTAGACCAGTGGTTCTCAACCTTCCTAATGCCGTGACCCTTTAACACAGTTCCTTATGTTGTGGTGACCCCCAACCATAAAATTATTTTTGTTGTTACTTCATAACTGTAATTTTGCTACTGTTATGAATTATAATGTAAATGTCTGATATGCAGGATGTATTTAGGTGACCCCTGTGAAAGGGTCATTTAACCCCCAAAGGGGTCGTGACCCACAGCTTGAGAACCTCTGCTCTAAAAGTCCTGCATAATAAAGGAAACTAATACATTTGAACAACAACAAAGAGCTAATTTCAACTAGAAAAATAAAACAAAACTGAAATGGTTTTTAAAATCTTTCCAACCTCTCTCTTCTCTCTCTTTCTTCCTCTCTATATTTCTTTTACTCTCTCTGTTTCTCTCTCTCACACACAAAAAGGAGAAATAAAAGAAAGGCATCCCCTCCCCCACCCAATTTATCTAAGCTACTAATAGAATGAGGAAAATCATGAGGATGAAAGCAGAACTTTGAGTTGGGCCAAATGTGCTGGATTTTTTTGAGACAGAGTCTCACCTGGTTGCCCTCGGTAGAGTGCTATGGCGTCACAGCTCACAGCAACCTCAAACTGTAGGGCTCAAGTGATTCTGTTGCCTCAGCATCCTAAGTAGCTGGGACTATAGGCACCCACCATTAACACCTGGCTATTTTTAGAGACAGGGTCTCACTCTTGCTTAAACCTGTGAGCTCAGGCAATCCACCCTCCTCGGCCTCCCAGAGTGCTAGGATTACAGGTGTGAGCCACCACATCCGACCTCCCAATGTGCTGCACCGAAGTACCCCTCTGCCTTCCCAACACCTGCTCTGGTTTACTCAACATGTATTACTTGGCAAGAGTTCTTGATGACTACAGTGAAATATGAAGATACAACACATTTGTTGCAATGATCTATGTTTCCCTTAAACACATAAGGATCTGTGTTTCTATGGGCTATTTCCTCAACATAAAAAAGAAGAAACCAAGAAAAGTAATTTAGTGCCCTCCTTTTTTAGTCTCCCCATTGTCCTCATCAGCTGCTCCATCACAGCAGACTCTTCAAAAACAAGGATGGATCATTTGGCACGCATTAAAGTTACTTTGGAGAGTGAAAAATAATGGAGAAGAAAGATCCATGGGCCTTTTTGAGGAACATATACATGATATCTTATGTACATGCTTTTAAAAAAGATCTTGGTTTAGATCCCTGAAATCACATAATGCCTTTAGGCATTCTTCTCACCAGCAGAAGTGACTGTAGATGACTGTTCAAAGAGGAGTTTCAACTAATTTCAACCAGCCTCCTTAAAACTTCCCATGGAGTCATCTGAATGATGCAAAGAGGCTCTTGTTCCAAAATTGTACTCTGCCATTCGTTTGTGGAGTCTTATGACTATTTCTGAGTGAAAAACATTCTATCGATCTTACTGTCCCCTGGGATAGTTTACACTTTAATAAAACCAGAAAACTAATGAACCATTGACTATGTTTATAAGTTACAAGGTTTTCAGGAGGGAAGCCCACACAACTCTGCACACCTGAAATTTGCACAGCTCTTAGAGGGGGGTTTGCCCTAGATATTCACTTACACAAAACCTTTCTGTGCAATGTCTCAACTCATTTATACATCACAACAAAATCATTCCTTTCATTTGTGAAACTGTGATTAATTTTATAGATTATTTTTGCTTCAGAGTAAAAACAATGATGGTTTTGGTCACAACATTTTTATATGTATTGATTTTTTTGTCTATCCAATTTGCTTAAGTTGTTAGAAATTATGAATTCCAGGAAATTTACTAATCTTGAAACCAATAAGACCAGATAGTCTTCTCTTTTGAGTAGAAAACATTTCCCTTGCAAATTGAAAAATAGTACTTACCTCATGATGATGCTGTGAAAATTATTAAGAAGTTTTATTTTTGAATCTCTTTAAGATAGATGATTTCAAAATCAGGTATACTTATTGAATTTCTTACTAAGATAATATAATAAATTAACTTTAATTCTTAGCATACTATTTCTCTGAATGACTCTGCTTGAATAATAGATATATCCAGCAGATTTTGTGACTATTTGCTTCATCTGTATAAAAAGACCAAAACTAAGTCAAACACTGATTATTGATTATTCACTTTTACCAAAGTGTATAAAGTTCCTCCATTGTATAAAGTTCCCCGAACAGGCCTGGTATGGTGGCTCACACCTGTAATCCTAGCACTCAGGGAGGCCAAGGCAGGAGGATTGCTTGAATTCAGGAGTTCAACACCAGCCTGAGCAACAGTGAGACCCTGTCTCTACTAAAAATAGAGAAACTAGCTGGTGTAGCAGCATATACCTGTAGTCCCAGCTACTTGGGAGGGGCTGAGGCAAGAGGATCACCCAGGAGTTTGAGGTTGCTGTGAGCTATGAGGCCATGGTAATCTACCTAGGGTGACAAAATGAGACTCTGTCTCAAAAGCCCCCCCAAAACAAAAATAAAAATATAGTTCACGTAACAAATAATTATTGAAAATCTGTTACAAGCCAGGCACTAAGCAGGTGCCAGAGAACAAAGACAAGCAATGGGAGATGGTCCCTGTCCCACCGCACATACAATTCAGGGGGGATGACATTACTCAGTTAATCACAAATGTAATATTGCAGAAGAGATAAGAGCTGTTTAAAGGAGTTATTTGTTGAGTCGTGAAGGTATTTGAGCCACCCAGAAAATTCCAGGCATCAGCAGAGATAAATATATTTTGGAATCGTCTTCCAACGCTTTCAAAAGTAATAGTTTTCACCATTTGAATTAAACAAAGTTGTATGGAAGAAGAAAGGTATTTATATAGAGAGGAATTTTTGACCTCCAGTTAAATTGTATGTGCTTTTAAACAATTGCTTCCAACTTTGCTTGAGTGGAGTAGGAGAACTGGACAAATATTTCACAAGTTTGATGATCAGATCTAAAGGATGTCATGTCACAGGCCTTTTTTTTTTTAAACTTATATACCCTTTGCTAGATGCAATTTAAGAATACACTCTTGTCTTAAATAATACACACACAAAAAGGCATGAGCGAAATAAAATTTTTATCTTTTTGTGAAAAATCTGTGACTTTTTGCTAATACTTACACTTATTATCTATTAAAAAGAACTAATTTCTTAGTAAATCAGAGTTGATCAATCAGAAAAATCACAATGGACTTATCACCGGACCCAGGCGTTCATTTTAATCACTCTAGACTGAATAATTAGTCTTACTATGTAATAGAAGAAAAAGCTAGATGGTCATGACTACCAATATGCTTCTGAGTCTTTGTTTTTAATGCATTTTTTGATAAGTCTTGCATTTTGGTAGCCCTCTGCTGAGACCAAAGCCAGGAATGGAAATATGCCTCAGAGTGATTGTTCCTGAGAGAAAAGTGTAACTCTTAACTGTGTAAAGCCTTAAGCTCAAGAATTTGTAGAAAAATAATCCATATTGGCTTGTGCATATTGGGAGAACTGACCATCCTGCCTTGTGGTGATCATGTAACCAAGTTACCAGAGTAACTTAGCTAGGGTACCATGAAATAAGACATGGAATAAAGCATTCACACGTCTCAGCTTTATGTGACTTTGACTGCCAGTAACACTACTCTTCAAGAGTAGCCTTTGCATGGTATTAATATTTACTGTTGTAGCTATTTCCTAGTGAGATGAGTAGGCAAATGGTTACACAATGGGCATTTGTTAAAGGAATACTTAGTAACATTCCCTTTCTATTGGAAATAATTTTTATGATCTATGAACTTGAACTTGAGGATACTGCTTGCCCTAATTTCTTTCTTATCTTTAAAATTAACTTTCACAACTGACCACAGACTTGTATATTTACATAGACAATTTTTTCAGTCCTTTGACACAAAATTACCTGTTGCTAATGGATATACTATCTGCAGTGGTTCTATTTACCTGTGGAGTTTCTTTTAGAGCTGGCAGAATCAGGCAGTCAAGCCCCTGCCACAGTTGTAGTCTAACTTAACTGGGACCATTCAGAGCCCACTCACACTCATTGTTTAAGACCCTTCTTTTCTTTCACTGAAAGAATTAACTCTGCAACAACAGACAAAACAAAAGTAAAAGAAAGGGAGAAAGGAAAGAAACAGAAACGGAAAAAGAGAAGAAAGAAAGGAAGAAAAGATACATACCATAGCTAAAGCACTTGCCATTTTCATCTTTATCATTGTAATTAGAAAAATGTATAATTGTTTTCATTTGTAAGCAATATATTTAATTGGATAGTGAAACTTGGTTCCATATTTAGCTTCTGAGCCATGGCAAAAGAAAACCTCATATGGGCTTAGTGTATGTTTTGCACTTTTTAAAATCAAGTGCAAATGTAAAAAGTTCACTTTCAAAGCTTCCTGGGCTGTGGTTTCCACTCCTGGGAGTATCTGCTATTAGGATGAAGGGGCCACCTGTTGCCCTTTGGTAAGCTTATATCTAAGAGATTCCTCATCCTCATGGATGTGAACAAAATGTCATATATTTTTATAAATGTGCATCAGCCTCTGCTGTGTAATCTACTTCGCTAAACTTAGGAAATTAGAACTCTGTGGCTGAAGAGTGTATTAAATACCTAGAAGGTAACATTTTTTCACTTTCTTTTTTTTTCTTTCAGCCTTCTAAAGCCTGTGATTTCAAATTGTTTACAAGTCGACGATAACACTCTTAAGATGAAATTTGTTTTTTTCCCCCCAGAAAATGCACACACTGATCAAGCAGTTGGTCATGAAAAAATGATGACCAAAACAGTAACAATTACAGCCGGAGCACTGAAATAAATGAGTATCACAATAAAGCAAGTCACATCAATTTTTGGTTCCCAGTACACGTAACAGATATGTTTACAATATACTATATTGTGCTAAATGTGCAATAAGCATTCAGCCTAAAAAACCAATACACATATCTTACTTAAAAAAACACTGTCTTACTAAAAATGTTACTGATCGTCTGAGCCTTCAGTGACTTACACTCTTTGCTGGTGGAGGGTCTTGCCATCATGTTGGTGGCTGCTGAGTGTGGCAACTGTTCAAGGTCAGGGTGGCTGTGACAATTGCTTAAAATAAGCCAACAGCGATGTCTGACATGTCTATTGACTCTTTCACGAAAGATTTCTCTGTAGCATATGATCCTGTATGATAGCCTTTGACCCACAGTAAGACTTTTAAAATTGGCATCAATCCTCTCAAACCCCGCTATTGCTATATGTTCACACAATGTTCCAAATTGTTTACTGCCATTTCAACAAGGTTCCCAGCATCTTCAGTAAGAGCGTGTTCTGTTCCAAGAAACCACTTTTTTTGCTCAACTACAAGAAGCAACTCCTCATCCATTCAAGTATTATCATAAGGTAGTTGCAATTCAGTGATATCATCTAGCTCCACTTCCAATTCTAGTTTTCTTGCTATTTCCACCACCTCTGTAGCTACTTCTTCCACTGAAGTATTGACGTCTTCAGAGTCATCCATGAAGGTTGGAACCAATTCCTTCCAAACTTCATGTTTTAACCTCCTCCCATGAATCGCAACTGTTTTAACAATATCTAGGGTGGTGAATCCTTTCCAGAAGGTTTTCCATTCCTTCTGCATTCACAACCTGGCTAATCATTTGGCACAAGATGCTTTTGGCCTGTCTTGGCTTTTGACATGCCTGCCTCACTACGCTTTATCATTTTTTGCTTTTGATTAAGAATCAGAGATGCAGAACTCTTCCTTTCACTTGAACACTTAGAGGCCATTGCAGAATAATTAATTGGCCTGATCTCAATATTGTATCTCAGGAAATAGAGTAACACCCAAAGAAGGAGAGAAACAGGAGGATGGAGGGTTGGTGGAGTCAGAAAACACACAACTTTTATTGATAAGTTTACTATCTCAGAGGAACGTGGTTCATGGTGCCCCTAAACAATCCCAATAGTAACATCGAAGATCACTGATTGAAGGTCACCATACTGATATAGAGGTAATAAAAATATTTGGAATATTTTGACAATTACCAAAATGTGACATGGAGACATGGAATACATGCTGTTGGCAGTGACAGATTTTCCTGACAAAGGATTGACATCAAAATCTTCAATTTGAAAAGCCACAATACCTAATAAAACAAAGTGAAAAACCCCCAGTATGCTGGCACTATAGTTTACAATTACTGAGCATCTCTGTGGACTGAGACCTATGCTAAGTGCATTACATACATCATTAACTTTCAGCCTCAGACACTCGGTAGGAAAGTTACTAATTATACAGTAGGACCTCCATGGTTGACCTCCTCATTACATTGACCACTTCCCTAACTTGTCCTAACGTTCATAGATTGGATAGGTACATACCAGCACAGTAGGCCTAGTTCCTTATGCTGACCACCTCTGTATGTTGACCAGTTTGTTACAGTTAATTTACAGGTGCTCTGTTTACAGAGGTCCGACTGTATATCTATTTTACAAACGAAGGGACTGAGGTTTGGGGGAGTCAGGGTGCTCACCCATGAGGACACAGTTCGTTGCCAGTGCCTAAGTAGCACGTGGCAGTTGTTGGGCATATTATGAAGGTGAATTATGCTCTTGGGCATAAGCACTCACATGAATCCAGTGAATTCATGTGAGTACTTATGCCCAAGAGCATAATTCACCTTCATAATACTCCTTACAGCACTGGGAGAGATTGAGGTAAGTGGTCAGCAATGATACTGACAATGAAAATGTAGAGGATCATAAATAACAACTGCAAGAAAAAGTGTAAGACCTGTATACATTAAAAAGTGGCAGAGTGTGGTGGCTCATGTCTATAATCCTAGTGCTTTGAGAGGCCAACGTAGAAGAATCTCTTGAGGCCAGGAGTTCGAGACAGCATGGGCAACATAAAGAAACCATGTATCTACAAAAATTTATCCAGGCATGGTGGTGCATGCCTATAATCCCAGGTACCTGGGAGGCTGAGGCAGGAGGATCACTTGAACCCAGGAGTTGTGTGGGGTTATAGCGAGCTCTAATGACATCTCTGTACTCTAATCCTGGTCAACAGAGCAAGATCTTATCTAAACAAAATCAAAACCAACCAAACAAAAAACAACCCCCCAAAACTTCCACATTTCTCTTGCTCTTCCTTTTTCTCAAATGTATGGTAGAACCTCCATAAGTTGACCACCCAAGGGGCTATAACAAACTGGTCAACATACAGAAGTGGTGAACATATGGAACTATAAGGCATAGGGGCTGCAGTTTGGGAAGATGAAAGCATGTGTCTCTGGCTGGCATGTAGAGAAAAAAATCCTAAGATCATTTTTATACAGAGATGGCTTCTTGGACCATAAGGCTGTAGATGAAGAAATTGGACTACTTTAGGGCAGTGCCTGTGGTTCCAAGGAGTAGGGTGCTGTCCCCATATACCGGAGGTGGCGGGTTCAAACCTGGCCCCAGCCAACAACTGCAAAAAAAGAAAAAGAAAGAAAGAAATTGGCCTACTTTGTAGCAGGGACCCAAATTGATGATATAGCTGCTAGAATGCAATAACCAGCTTCAATATTCTAATGTGTTACATGTAAACACAGGAAGATAATAATCATCTTTTCTATAGGAAACATCAGGGACAATAAAGAAATGGCTTGACCTTAAACCTCAAACTTATGTTACTTGTCCATATTGCTTCTATGAGCACCACCCACCTAGTGGGGTCTCCATATTATGTCCTCAGCCTAAATATACTTGAACATCTCCAAGTGTGCACATCTGCAAGTTATTCCTTTCACCACAGAATAGAATCTCTTCCCACATAGCCATTAATCAGAGCCCCAAAGTTATCCTTCACTCCTATTCTTCCACCTCTGCACTCCATCATTAAATCTATTAGGCATTTATTAAACCAGCGCCCAGATATATTTAATATCCGCCCTCTTTCCACATGTCCACAGCCATTACCCTAGGTCAAGACACTTTCAATTCACTGTGAATTCTCACATTAGCCTTTTATCTGCTAAAAATTGCCATGGTCTTCCTCTTCGATTTGCCTTGCATATGAAATCCCGGGAGCTTCTTATAAAACTAAATTGGATCATGCCACTGCCATGCTTCTAACCCCTGCACGGTTCTCCGTTGCACTTGTTGTAAAATATAAAATCCTTGATGTGACCAACAAGTTTGCACCATCTGATCTCTTTCCTACTGAAGCCTTCTCTTCCCTGGCTCTCCAACCATATTTCTACTCTCTAACAACATGAACCTAAAGGCTTGGATTTGTCCATTTCTTTTGTGAGGTTTTTTGCACGCTATTTCCTCTGTCTAGTGGGGTTCTTCTCCATCTTTACCTGACTAATATCTACTATCCTTCCGCTTTCAGCTCTAGACTCTTCTAGAAACTTTCACTTGGAATTGACACACCCCAATCTGTTCATATTTTTGGCTACAGCAAACCATATGGTCACGCCTCAGTTTAACAGGACTGGGAAATACGATCTCCCAGTAGGGATATAAGCTGAATACTGATGAATAGTAACAAGGTCTACAGGTAGCCTGCGCGATGAATAGTAACATGTCTACCCGGAGCCTGCAAGAAGACTGAAGGTGAGTGAATGTATCGAGTTCCTCTGCTTTTGGTTGGAGCCCTAGAGCAACTAAGTGGGAGAACTCTGGTAGTTTCAGCTGATAAAAAACCTGACGATATCTGTATATATGTTTTCAATAAATGAAAATGGGAACTAAATTCAGTATTACTGGATAAATTCATTTTCTGGAGAGACAGAATCTTTCAGTTCAAGGGCCAACGGAGTAAACATTGATAAAAGTGCCTTTGGAGGGGGAAATGTTTTATTTACTGAACTATTTAATAAATAATCTGAAATATTTATTGTTTAACATGCTAATAGAAATTCGAGCATTTTAAATATGATCTTTTGGTGATAGTTCCTTTTGTTTTCTACCTGATTTAACTCTAGTGACAGAGATTTGAGATGCAGAAGGAGGACATGGACATTCTCTCTCATCCCTATATTCCCTTTTATAAAATCTTTGGTATCTTAGAACCGTTCTTTGCAGCAATTTGTAGCTAGAGATAACTTCTCTCAAAGCCCCTATTTTACTTGGAAATATAATTATAATTATAATGCATCATTATAAAGGGAAGGGAACTAACATTTTTTGAACCTCAACAATGACCTCATATATAAATTCTCCAAATATCCCCAAGAAATTACATTCCTAATTCCATTCTCTAGCGAAGGGTGATTAGGTGCTGAGAGATTAAGAATGTGCCTAAGGCTCCATGGATGGTAAACAGCAGGATCAGAACACAACCCCAAAGGTTTATGACTCCAGATCTCAACCCATGGCCTCAGTGATGATGAGCTGGTGGCCCTTTTAACTCCTTTGTATCAAAATTCATCCCCAGCCCAGGTTTTTGAGCTCATTTTTTTTTATTTTTGGAGCAAGTCCCGGACTTGCCATAATGTAAAAATTGGAGTATGCTTTTCCTTTAGATTTAATATTAATATCCTACAGTACTAAAAGAATCAAGCAGCCTTTTCATTGGCAGAGAGAGTCAGATGAAGGGAGATAGTAACCCATTATTATTTTAGAAGGCCTAATAGACCATCTATCTCAATTTTTGGGTGACTACCAGTACAACTTCAGGGAGCTTCATACAGTTATATCAACACTGCAGCGTATACAGGCTCATCTCCTGCAAAACCTCACGCACAGGCAGCACAGTTAATGGGGATCCAGGCACGGACCCAGGAGCCAGAATGCCTGGTTTGAAGTTTGGCTCCAGTGGTGTTGGTTTGTGGCCATGTACAAACAACTCCTTTCTGCTCCCATTTCTTCACTGGTAGGGTTGGATAATTATAGGAGGCATCTATCTCCTGGGGTTGTTACCAAGAGGATAAAACTTACAGGGTGCTTCCAGCACTGCCTAGTACCAGACGTAGTGCTGCATTAGGTCTTGAAAAATAAACGCATTTCCCTCAAAGAACTTAATGTAGACCTACCATTTGATCCAGCAAGCCCACTGGTGGGTATGTGCCCAAAGGAAAAAAGATAATTTTATAAAAAGGACAGCGGCACGTGAATGTTTATAGCAGCACAATTCACAATTGCAAAGAGGGGGAAACAACTCAAGTGTCACCAAGACATGAAAGGATTTACAAAACGTGGTCTATGCATAGCACAGAGTACTACACAGCCATGTGGTGATCGTCTGTGACAACCTGTGTGCGAGTGGAAGCCATTCTGTTAAGTGAAACAACACAAGACTATAGAAACAAAACTTGTACTCAATACCAAATTGGAACTAATCGATCGATGCTTATTGACGTAAATGTCCACGAAAATCAAACTGGGGGAAGGAGAAGGAGGGGAGGGTGAATTAATACCTACTGAATACAGTGCACTCTAACTGGGTGAAGGGCACACATGCAATGTTGATGTGATCTATACAAAAATAAAGTACGAAACAAAACATACGTCTCCCTAATATTTTGAAATTTAATAAAATAAAAATAAACACATGTCCATTAGGTCATATTCACTAATTCCTTCATTATTTATTGAATATTTACTGTGTGTTTATTATTTTCATAAACAACTTTGGCTCAAACAGGGGACACCCCAGGAAGCTCTTCTAAAGGACATTTTTGGAAGTATAATTGTATGTGTTTAATAAACATATATTTTTCCCTAGGCTAACAATGGCTTTCGTCTTTTATCTTTTTTTCAATGAACATAAACACAATCTCAGTGCTCAGATTATACTAAATTACAAAATGTCTTTTCCAATTTTCCTCTTGCTGGGGTCCTTTTCCCATTTGCTGCTGAATTGGCTCTCTCCATGACATACTGAATTAGGGTCCCCAAGTAGTAAACAGAGTGCTGGCGTATGTCAATGGTTGTCCTCACAAATAGGGACAACAAAACCAGCAACGACAGAACCCAAAAAGGAAAACATATGGCTTCGCAATACTTACCCAGGAAAACAATAGCACATTTTAGGTTTCCACTATATGGTCATAGAAGCTGGCCCGCCCTGAACTTGTTTCCATCAAATGAGTTACTACAAAAGAAAACCTGACTTTCTTGACTTGGCAATGTAAACATTGCTCTGAAGAAAATGTGCTCATGTTCTCTAAGGGAACCTATCATTTAACGCCTTATATATTTTAGATCATAATTTAAGCTGGGAACACTTTCATCATTTTTGTAAGGAACCAGAGTTACATTGATCAATGCAGGGAAAATTACATTTCCTAAAGAAGCAATATCAGTCAGTTCTTCTGTATAAAATAGAGTTCTACATAGGAATAGAAAGGACTTAAATAATGACTTGGTGATTCTCTTTCTTATTCCAACAGAAGATTTAAAAATAAGTCACATGAGCAAAAAAAATAAAATCATCTGTGTGTATGTACAATTTTCTTCTGGTTGGTTAAAGTGTGCAAAGTAGAGGTAATGACAGGAAGAGAAATTATTTGAGTAATTAAGGCCCTTGACTTTGGGGAAATACTAGGTGAGCATAGTCGATCCTTTGTGTGGTCAAATGCATATTTAGAGAAATAGTGACTGTGTACTGATTCAGTTTGTTTAGTTATGGAATGCTTTTCTTTTCTTTTCTTTTTTTTCTTTTCTTGGTCTTTTATCTTTTCCATATCAGGTCTTCATTCAGACTTTGCCTTGCCCTGAAGTACCAGTCTCGAGTTTTGATTTGACAAGCCATCTTGGTCTCCAGGTGACACGCAGGAGTGTTTCACGAACTCAGACTTCATTGGTATTTCTAAAAATTATTCTTACACCTATATATTGAACTTGGATGACTATGCTTCAGAATGAGTTGGTGGCAAAGACTTCTTTACTTATGTCTGGTGTTGCTTTTTGCAGCCACACCAAATATTTTCCTAAAAGCTTCAAATATCAGAGAAAAAATTAACGATTTGCAGTGATCCCAATTGAGCCTTTCCCTGATATTTGCCTTAAAAAAGATTTAAAAGAAACTTTTCCTAGAGAAGATTCTGGCACCTTTGTTACTATTTGTGTTTTCTAACTGCCTGACATACTCCCGCCACTAAGATAATTAAGATCAGGCCACAGTATGCCATCTGAGCTGTCATTTTGGGGATTCTCCACGTTCATTCTTCTGTATAAACTTGGTGAACCAGTTGACAAAGAAAGCATTATGTTTTGTTATTTTAAATTTACTTTTATGTGGAAAGGTTTGGCATTTTTGTAGTAGTGATTTTCTATACATTATCAAACTTTGCATCCTTTGATTTCAATCAGGAAAACCAAAAACTCATCACGGGCGATCTTGCAGTCAACAAGTTCAACTTGTTCTATCTTAGCAGGTGACAAATTATTTTATAAACTCCTAAAAATGGCTTTAAAAAAGGAATGAGCAAGTCAGGAAGGTGAGTCTAATCTCCTGACTAGTGATTCTAAGGAAAAGGAAAAAGCGAGAGTCAACAATGATGAGAAAGAAAAAAAATGGAGAAAGAGCACTTCTGGAGAATTACTTTCTTCCACTGACAGAGCTGGCTGTTTTCATGGGTATTAAGTCAACTGTTCTTCCTGGATATCCTCTGAGGGAGAACTTTTATCACTCCGGTTTTACAAATAAATGTTTTGATATTAAGTGAATCTGAGTAACTTGACCACTTTCCCTGTAGAAAGAAGCGAAGTCTCAATGCATTTCCAAGGAGGTCTTAACTCTTAAGCCTGTCCACTTGATTAAAGGACTTTTACAGAGAGAGGAAACCTTTGGGAAGTTTTAGAAAGTTTGAGAAGAGTTTATAGAAAGAGTTGGGACAAGGTAACAATCAAATTAGATTAATGAAAATTAGGTTTGCTCTTGCTCTGTGGCCTGAAATATCCCTATTCTATGTTTTCCTTACATAGACCACTTCTGAAAACCTCAGAGGGGTCATGATTATTCACATTTATGAGATGAAGCTAACATCCGTGTCATTAGTACTGGCCGAGCCTACAGATTTGGAAACGTGACACTGAGTTTTAATCTGTGTTACTTACTGACATTTGAAGGAAAATTGGGGGCAGGGCAACACAAAATTCCAGCTTTTAGTTCTTTGGGATTTGGGACAGTGGTTTTTCACGGGTATGTATTTATAGACAGGTAGGTGGGTAGGTAGATGAGCTAGAGAGCCCTGCGAGGGCCTGTTATTTCCATCCAGATAGATATGTAATTTTTAACTGGAAGTTAAAGTAGAAAACATCCTCCTTTGTTTTAATAGGCCGGCTATTTCTGAAAGAGGCACTCGGGGAAAATTTCTACATTGGAAAGTAGTTTTGGTCTTATAAACAAAGAAGGCAGAGCATCCTTGAGCGTCTCAGAGCAGAACTCAGACAGGGATTTCTGTTTTGGCACCTTGGGATGCACGTGGGGTGGGCTATGAGGCCCGTACGCTGATGCTACTCCTATGTTCTTTGAAGGATGTATCAAAGCACATGAGAAGGTCAGTCCGGCAGAAAAGAGGGCTGAGCAGTGTGCATCTAGCTGCGTCTCCCAAACGGGACCCCCTGTGCAGAGAGACAGCCGCTGTGCAACCTCAAACAAGCATTCCAGAAAACCTCCCTGGTCTGAAGGCAGGGCACAGTAACAGCAGTCAAAATTCTCAAATTCTGAAGAAGAAATAACTGCATTGATTTCAGTTGTACAAATGGTAAAAATACGTTAATTCTGCGAAGCCGTCAGCATCCTTCCCCACTGCTGTGCTGGGCTTTCAGATAACCTTTTCTACTGTTTGCAGTTTCTCTTCTTTTTTTAGAAAATATTTTTAAGTGACCCCACATGAGCACAACAAGGCAAATGTTTGCTTGGGATGTGTTGATTTCTCAGTATCATTAGGGAGAAAAAAGGTAAGGAAAGGACATTGGTGCCACAGCAGTGTGGGAAGCTGTCCTTTTCAAAAGCATTTTTGTAACGTGGCCATTAGCTACTGATGGAGTTGCCATGGTTATACGAGGTCCACTGTGGGAGAAAGCCTCATTTATTATCAGATTTTGACAGCAACGGTCAGAATGCTTGATGGGAGAAAAAAAAATAAGAACAACCACATGAAAGAGTCTTAGCCACTGCAGGCATACTAAGAGTTGAGTTTTAACATTAAAAAAAATTCAGTAATAAAGTCACGGATGAGTCTGGTGCCAAGAAAAATCTGGCTTTTGAAATCAAATGTATTCCTGTAAACAGCAGAGGCAGAAAATGAGAGTCTACTGAAGAAACAGGGAAGGAACGGCAACGGGCACACAGCTACGGGGTGGACGTGCTGAAATGATTTCATGTCATCCTTGGCGGTGGCCGGGCTGATTCCTGTGTGCTCCTTCTCAGCAAAGACTGGGCAATTGAAGCTACAGTTTTAAGGGCTACTGAAATGTGTGTCTTTCTTAGTATTGCAGTCCAAGGAAAAGCCTTTGTACTAAGTGAACCTGAAAGCCTTGGAAATATAATTCTCCCATAAAATGTGTAAAAAATTCTATTACATGGGCCTCAGGACGCTCCGGGATTCATGCCCTCCACAGGACATTGATGATACACATGTTAGCTTTCTCCTTTGGTCTTACTGCTATCATGGGAATTTTATCTTATTTTATTTTATTTTTTGCCTCTTTATAATAACAGCTGATTTCTCTCTATGGTTCAGTGTCTATGGATGAACCACAAGTCTTCTCCATGTCTCCCTCTCGGGGGGCCTCACCTTTTGTCTTAGGGCTTTTTCTCATTCCTGCCCAGCTCTAGTCTCTTGCTTCTCTAAACTGATTTACTGAGTTAGTTTTTAAAAATAGATTGACAATTTCATGGTGTTTGAAGGGCATTCAGGGGACAAAATCCTACCAAATCAGGTGACAACTGAACAGTCTCATGAGTCTTCGCCGGCAGCACACAGGCTCTCACTTCCACCAGTATCTTCACAGACGGGGACACTCCCTGTCCCCTCTCCCTCACCCCGTCCAGTGTGCTGATCACCCAGCCCACTTTGCATTTTGTTGTCTTGGCCCCACTGAGACTCCTCCCGTGAGGTCACTAATGACCCAAGTCAGCAGATGGTTTTCAGTCATGACCTTGGCCTCTGCTCTCCTTGTCCCAGGGGTTCCCTCCCCTCCAACTCATTGCTGTGCTGTTCTCCGTTAGGGAGCGCACACGCCAAGCAAAGGGTTTATAGCTCATCAGGTAGGTGGAGTCAGGACACGGAGATCTAGAGAGTTCGAGAAACATACTCAGTGTCCAGCTCCTGTCACTGGACTGTGTGTCCATACCTCACAGCTCCTGTAACTGATTTTCAGGACTGACCACTGGTAATTACAAAGGCTTTTCCTGCCAGGCCTTATGGGGGAAAACCTGCCCTCCCCACCCCAGGACTTGGGGCACCCCCAGTGCACTACAGCTCCTAAAGGGAGTTTCAGGGTGGGCTGGTGGCTCACACCTGTAATCGTAGCACTCTGGGAGGCTGAGGCAGGAGGATCCCTTGCATCCAGGAGTTTGAGATGAGCTTGAGCAAGAGACTATACTAAAAATAAAAAGCTAATGGGGTGTTGTGGTGGGAACCTGTAGTCCCCACCACTCAGGAGACTGAGGGAAGAGGATCCCTTGAGCCCAGGGGCTTGAGGTTGCTATGAGCTGTAACGCCACGGCACTCTACCCAGGGTGACCAGGGTGACAGAGTGAGACTCTGTCTCAAAAAAAAAAAAAGAAAAAAAAAATGCCCCCAGGTCCCCTGGCTGGCCATGCTTGTGCATGTTTGTGTTGCTAGCCCAGGAGCCGTCACTCAGAACTGTGCCTGAGGCCTTCGGCAGGGCTGTCCTCAGGGGCCTCTGCTGAAACTCATGGGAGAAGAAAGGGGAACATTTAAAGACAGTTGCCCCTGCACTGACTCAGTGCTCAGTACTTCTCCACTCTTAGCTCTTTTTCCTTGTTCTCTAGTCAGCCCTCTGCCCGCTCCAGCCTTTGGTTTAAGGCTCCCTCAGTACTGAGCTGACCCCGGTGCCTGGCCTGACCCACCTCCTCCTTGCCCCGTGTGACGTCCCCTGGAGGGAGGGTGGGGCACTGTCTCTCTGTTCTCCGTGTAGCCTGTGGGTCACACTATTGCAGTAAGTGATTAGAGGCTTGATGCTACCTTCATTTTGGGCTCTTTGCTTCAATCAGCTACCCTGAGACCTGACAGCTTAGCTTTCTCCAGCTCAGCTAAGCTCCTGACATTTACACACAGTAAGAGTTGGAGCTATGATTAAAAGTCAGCATGTTGGACTAAAACAATCTGAGCTGCTAACTACTCTATAGGCTGTGCTCATATTTTCTGAGCAAGTTTTCTGAACTGCTTCCATGCCATTCACATCCCTTTTTGTCCTTAGTCTTCTGCAATTTTGCTCTCCCTAAGAGGTTTATTCTCACCTATAAATTTCATCTCCCCTTATAAGGTGATGACTGCTCAATCTTTATTGACGGCCTTCATCTCTCTTCTGGGCTCAGAATGATAATTCCAACTGCCTACTAGACATATCTGCTTGGACGTTCCAGAGACAACTCATTCATTTATTCATTCATTCACTCGTTCATCTTTCAAATGTTTAGTAAATTTACTGCGTACTTCCTATGTCTCAGGCTCTGTCTTAGGCCCTGGAGATACAGGGATGAATAAGAAAGCAGAGTCTCTACTGCCCTTGAACTTGCAAATAAACAATTTTAGAGGCAGATACTGAAGCTGAACCTTTTAATTATACAGGGGTTGAGTGCCGTAAATTAAAAAGCAGAGTGATAGAGAGTAAGTACCAGACAAGCCCCTAACTCAGCTTGGCTCTTCAGAAACTGATTCTCTGAGGAAGTGACATCACTGGAGTTAACAAAGAAGCAGCGGTGGGGATGAAGAGTGTCTCAGGAAGCAGAAGGGAACTTCTCAGGAAGCAGAAGACGTATGGCACGGTCGGAGTACAGAGGTGGTGTGATTCTATTACAGCCTAGAAATCGGGAGGTTTTCTTTGTTCCTTTTCTAAGCCCTAACTTGAACTTACAGGCATTTCAGTTGTGTCCCAACCTGGATATCCACCCCATGGCTTGAAGTCTACTGCTAGCTTTTGATATTTACTCAGCATATCTCCGAGCCTGTTGCTGCCTAAATATCCTCTCCTTCCGGTCTAGACATCCTCAGTGGGGACCCCAGAACAGGCTGCAGTGATGACTTTCCTCCACTGTTTCTCTCTCATTCTCTTCTTTTCTTTTTTCATTCACCTGCACGTGGGCACTCACATAGCCTCTCTCCTTGTAATTACAAGGCTTTGCGGGAACCTACCACCCAAGATAAAATTATGCACCATCAAATCCTAATCAGGCTGGCCACCTAGTCTACTTTCCTTCCCACTTCAGGGAGTGTCTCTATTCCTCCTCTGGAAGACAGCGATCCAGCACATGCTTGAACATTTTACTTAGCGGACGTGGCTTCTGGAAAATAGCAGGGGGGTTTTAAAACTGGGAATTTTGTTGGCCCATGCCTTTTTGAAAGTTACACAAATTTGAGGAGAAAGTGAGTTTGGATGATAGACAACTTCTATGGGACTCATTTTGGTCTTTTAAATATGTCTGTAGTATCTTCATCATTCACATCTCAACACTAACTCCTTTTATTGCCCAAAACCTCCTTCCGCAGGAGGAATGGAATGAATGGGAAGAATATTCACCTGTTAGCAGACAGCCCTAGAAATGGTGGTCATAAGTTCTTTAGAATGAACTCTCCCTCCAAAGAGACAAATCGAATCAGAGATAATCAGGAAGAAGATGGTCTTTACTTGCCTACCAGTCTGCTATTTTACCAAATGATAGAATACAAATCGAGAAGATTCTACAGCCTCTGGTTCCTAGAAGACAGAGCTTACATCTTACTTAACGAAGAAAACTTAGCTACCTCAGAGTGAGGTTGACCCAAAGAGGGCATGTAATAAATATTTTCTGTAGTTACATTAGTCTAATTACTGCATCTACTCAAAGTGCACATGTGGAGGATACCTTTACATTCCCTGGGAGAAACACTAAAATTCATGCAAGTCATTACAGAAGATTATCTAGAATGGAATTTAATGACTTGAGTTGTACCTGGTACTAATGTTTAGTCAGTATGGCCCAAACTGGTTGGTCCCTATCCTAATTTGATCTGTGCCCCCATTTTTTTTTTTTTTTTTTGGAGACAGAGTTTCACTATGTTGTCCTCAGTAGAGTTCTGTGGTGTCTCACCTCAAATTCGTAGGCTTAAGCAATTCCCTTGCCTCAGCCTCCCAAGTAGCTGGGACTACAGACGCCTGCCACAATGCTCAGTTATTTTTTTGTTGTAGTTGTCATTGTTGTTTGGCAGACCTTGACCAGGTTCAAACCCGCCAGCCCTGGTATACATGGCTGGCACCCTAGCTGCTGAGCTACAGGTGCCGAGCCCCATTTTTGTTGGCCCATGCCTTCATGCTGACTTGTTGTTAAATACTTGCAACATGAGCTGTGACTTTTTATGTATATAAGAATTTGTACATTCATTTATTTCTCAAAAATTATTAAATGTCTCCTATGCGATATTTTTGGTAATACAAAAATTCCTAAATGATGATCCCCACTTAAGAGTCCGTCCCATAGTAATGAGTTACTTTAATAGCAGAGGATGAACATCCTATCAACAATAGGTATAAAGCACTATGGGAAAACAAATGAGGGCAGGACCACATCCGCTTGGGGCAGGAGTGGAGGACGGATTGGTCTTTGAAGGATGTGTTGACGTTTACTCCGTTCATTGGATGGAAGGCATATCAGACAAGGGGAAAATTATAAAAATAGAATGTAGGTAGAAAAATGTCTGAGAAACTATTTACTAGTGTGCCCAGAACACAGAAAAGTTGGAGTCAGATAATCAGGAGGCACAAGTTTACTGAGTTTCCATATCTGTTTAAAAGAAGTGTGGCATTTTCTTTGAAGGCCATGAAGAGACACGGAAAGCTTTTTAGCAGGGCAGACTAGCAGATCTCTGCATTAGAAAGGTATGGGCCACTGTTTTGTTCACACTCAAGTCCCAGGAATATGGAGTGAGATGTGGTAATACGAAGAGGCAGAGATGGGAAGTGCCGAAGGTCCTGAGAGTGGGATGAGAGCAGGAGGCAGCTAGGAGCCCGCACGCAGACGGCCCTCAGGACCTGCTCCCTCCAGGCGCAGAAGGGTGTTTAAGGTGGGGAGAAAGGGGAAGGCTGAGCACATCCAGCCGTTGTTAGCTTGAGTGGCTGAGTAGCTGGCAAAGCCATTAACACAGCGAATCTGGGAAATCATTTCTGGGGAGAAGGCACAAGAGTTGGAAGGTATGATGATAATGAATTTGATGGAGAAACTGCTGTGCTCGAAATGACATGACGTGTTGATTTGTGAGAAGGCCATAAATATGTATTAGAAAGAGCACAGATGTTGGGTTTAGATACACTTGTGTTAAAGTTCCTCATAATTCACTAGCAGCAGGATCTTGAAGTATTTTCTTGGTTCTTTCATCTGTGCTTGGTGAGTAATGACTACCTTATAAACTTGCGGTGGGATTAAACGAGGGAATGGGGGGAAAGTATCCAGTAAGTATTCAAAGGGACTGAGGAAAGGACAAAGAATTGATTATTTCCTCCTCTTCTTGATCTTGGCTTTCTTCAACTATATATGTAGAAAAAGAATTTGCTCACCATTTTCTCACTTAAACCAGACATAAACCTGTTACATAAAGATTAAATAAAATAGCATCTTGATGAAAAATTGGAGATACATTTTAGAGAGTAAATAATTCAGCTAATGGTCTTTTAAATGAAGAATGCCAAAATTATAGTTTTCATAATAACTAATTTTTATTGAATTCTGATAATGCGACAATCACTACACTAATTTATTTTTTTTGGAAACAAGTTCTCACCCTCACTCAGGATGGAGTGCAATGGTGCAATTATAACCGCATCTCTAACTCCTGGGCTTAAGTGACCCTCCCTCCTCAGCCTGGCCTGAGGAACTAGGACTATAGATGCATGCTACCAGGCCTGGCAAATTTTTTAAAAAATTTTTTGGTGCAGAAAAAAGTCTTGTTATTTTGCTCAGATTGGTCTCAAGCTTCTGGCCTCAAGCATTCCTCCTGGCTTGGCCTCCCAGAGAACTGGGATTATGGATGTGAGCCGCTGCATCTGACCTATAAATATTTTATACACATTCTCTTATTCAGTACTCATAAGGACCATAGAGAGTAGATACTACATACCATTATTATCCTCATTTTACCAAGGAGTAAAAGGCTTGGTGAGATCAACAGCTCACCAACAGTGAAGCTGGGCTTTGAATACGTGCTTCCTAACTCCAGAAGATAGGATTAAAGCTATATTCTTTATCAAATCTGAATATTTAGCAGTTGTTAACCTAGCCTCTCCTGAAATATAAAGATTCTCAGTGCACAGTTATTACTGCCAGATAACCAGTAACCAAATTGCCCAGTAACCAAATTCCTTCCAATCCAGAGAGTTTAAAGTTGCTGGAAAAATGTCTTCAATTTTATTGACACTTCGATCCAGCCATTACCTAACTTACAAATCTTTTTGTTATACTCTTTTTTTGACTGTCATGATTTAAGAGCTATGTGAATCCTTTTGTTCCAGATGCAGAAATATCACCACAACCTGTAAATGTGTTGAGAAAGATCCTCTGAAACGTGTACATACACATTACAAAGTTTTTCGCTCAACAGAGCTTAACTGTCATCAGTTGAGAACAAAGTCTTTGGCGAGTAAGTAACAAACTTAACTCTCATAAGACTTTATTTATTGAGGAATAGAATATAACCGGAATGAGTCACTCTTTTAAAAATGGGAAATAATAAAGGACTTCAACTTTGCTTATTGGAAAATCGTAAGTTGCAAACATTCTATCTTGGGTTCATCCATACATTCCAACACAGACTATCCACTGGTTGGAAAAGAAAAAGAATTACGCTGCTCTTGCTGTGGTCTGTACACACAAAGCACTGGGAGAGGCTTAGAAACCCATCAAAGGTACCTCGATCTCAGCAGCTGTAGAGATTTTGAGTGTAACCTACGTTTAAAAAGAACTCTGCCTTAAGAGATTATTATGAAGAGGTTAAACTTTGCTTTTTTTGCCCTTTGACTTTGTGGAACAAAGAAAGCCCATGTTTGCTATGTGACTAAATGATATCCTAGAAATAGTGTCTGGAGTTTACATTTTGCGATCAGGGGGTCCATGCAGTGATACCAGTTTGTGAAGTATACAGCTGAGTATTTCCAATGCATGCTAAACGCTCAGCACAGAGCCTGGTCTATAAAAAATGCCCAGTTAGTGTCTGTGACTGTCTCCCCGACTCTTGTGCTGTATTTACGGACTCTTTTACTAATTATTATCACTTCATTCAGAGGATGAACAGAGGAAATCAAAAAGGGTTAGATTAGCAAATTATATAGACCTTTAGTGTGTTTGGTCTAGAATCTTGGTAGGAGTGGTGATTAATACAAGGTTTTTGGACCATCTAAGGGCCTCACTGATACACACTCATCGTTCCCTATCCTTATTAATATTGCACCAAAAGTTGATTGAAGCTGCCTATCATTTACAATAACATAGAGAGCTACTACTCTCTGGAGGAATGACCTGCCTGAGACGGAAACATCTTTTTATGTACTCTTTTGCCCTCTTCTTGCAGTCGTTTTCACTGGATGTAACTCTCCAAACTAACCGTTGGACTTTATTCTTTTCTATCATTAAAATCAAATGTGCTCTGCAATAGGGGAGACTGTACTCTGAAATCCTTGTGTGCGATTCGCTCTTTAATGATCCTGCGATAAAACAGAGTTCACCAAAGAATAAAGTAGAGTGGTGGGAAGTCAAGCTGATATTCTGGACAGAGAGACAGCAGCTGAGACCAGTGAGAAAAAGCTGCAATTTGGAATGAGGGAGGGAAAGAGCAGCGTGGAGTGAATAGGAAACTACAGGGAGCCAATCAGACTGCGCAGGGAATGTCCAAGACAATATGGTTTTTCTGTCTGCTGGAATCAACTGCCCATGCCATACTGCACAGCACACGTGGGTCAGGAACCTGGCTTTGTGAGTCTTACCCAGAGTACTGGAGTCAGGTGGAGGGCATTGCAGCTAACACTCTTTTTTAGGTCTAGCAATGAATGGGGACAAGATCATCATTATTACTTACATCTGTTAAATGTGTAGTAAAACTATCGATTTCATGGTAGAAACTCAGTGTCTTTATGAATCTGATCAATGCCTTATAGTTTTTTTGCTATCTGAAAATGTGTAACACTGCCTTGTGAGTGGAAGAGACCGCACTGTGAATGGAGAATGAAAACCTAAAATACCATAACATAAGATGATATGTGCAAGGAAAAAAATATTTGCCTTACCTATAAAAAGATGAGCCTTTGAAGAATTTAGCAGTCTTTCCCGTTAAAGAAAAAAGAAGTCCCTTGGATTAAAATACAGTCTAGCCTTGTCTTCTGGTTTTATTTTAACCCAAGATTAGAAAATAAAATAAATTGTCATGACCTTGAAGTTGCTTAATCCATGTAAGTTTGCATCAAATTCCTTTTTTTTATCTTATGAAACTTGTGATATTGGATTAAATAGGTTCAAGCCAATATCAATAGAATTTAGCTAAATCTATAAGGAGAAGAATAAAACTTAAATGGTTTTTCACTTTTAAGAGATTCTGTTAATCTGAAATATTTGTAATATATTATCCAAGTTAAAAGCTTATGGGAAAGAAAAAAATGGTACATGACTGAATGGACTTGTCATATTTTTCTGCAACTTTATGCAAATATTATCTTCCAAGACTTTCAAAGAATTTTTATCTTTCCTCATTTAATCTTCTACGATCATCTACAATTTATCTTTATCCCAGGAACAATTTGATGCATGAAAAGCTTGAGTACCTTCTTTGGGTTTTTAAGAGTTGTGGGTGGGGCTGAGAACAGATCTGTAGAATTTGAGAACAGAAAGGATATTAATCCGAAGAAGATGTTAGAAAGATTAAGTGACTTGACCATCATTTTCCAGCGAGGCATTATTAGCAGGACTCACATGTCTTGATTTCCAGGTTTCTGTTTTATCTTCTGTGCTGCATTGACTCCTCTGGAATTTATTTATTTATTTATTTATTTATTGTCGGGGATTCATCAAGGGTACAAGAAACCATGTTACACTGATTGCATTTGTTGGGTAAAGTCCCTCTTACAATCGTGTTTTGCCCCCAAAAGGTGTAGCACACACCAAGATCCCACCCCCCTCGCTCCTTCCCTCTCTCTGCTCTTCCTTTCCCCACCCCTCCCTCATTCTTTCTCTTTCTGCTCTCCCCTTCCCTCACCCCCACTGTGTCATTAATTGTCCTCATATCAAAATAGAGTACATGGGATTCATGCTTCTCCATTCTTGTGATGCTTTACTAAGAATAATGTGTTCCACTTCCATCCATCTTAATACACAGGCTGTAAAGTCTCCATTTTTTTTTAATTGCTGAATAGTATTCCATAGTGTACATTTACCACTGTTAATCCATGCCTGGGTTGGTGGGCATTTA
>CAUYRH010149263.1:0-17504 GCA_963574655.1 Perodicticus potto
GTATTATTTTTATTAAAAATCAAATGTCTTCGTACAATAACGAAGAAAATGCCATGAAGGGTATGCTAAACAGTTTGATGAAAACATTTCAGATTGTATATGAAACCAGCACATTGTACCCCTTGATTGCACTAATGTACACAGCTATGTTTTAATAATAAATAAATAAATAAGAAAGTTATTTTCCATGTTTTTGTGTGCGTGTGCAGATTTCTGTTGTTACTCAGTTCAGCTGTTATTCCATTATGGTCTGTTAAATACAATGAATGATTTCTTTTATTTTAATTTGCTGAGGTTATACTTGTGACCAAGATGTGATCAATGTTGGAATATTATCCGTGGGCTGATGAGAAGAATGTGTATTCAGTTTTGTTGGGATGAAATGTTCTGTAGATGTCTGTTAAATTCAGATGTTGGACAGTTAAGTTTAAATCTAAAATTTCTTTGCTTTGCTTCTTTTTGGAGATCTGTCCAACAATGCTAAAGTAGTGTTAAAATCTGCAACTACTATGGAGCTAAAGGAGATCAAGTTGCTCATGTCTGCTAGAGTTTCTCTTATAAATTGAGGCGCATTCAGGTTGGATGCATAAATATTATTAATTGAAATCTCATCATTTTGACTAGTACCTTTAACAAATATGAAGTGTCCATCCTCATCTTTCTTTACTTTGGTTGGTTTAAAGCCTATTGTATCTGTGAATAAGATAACAACACCTGCTTTTGTCTGCTTCCTATTGGCCTAGAATATAGATGACCATCCCTTCACCTTAAGTCTATATTTATCTTTTAAGGAAAGATGCAATTCTTGTATGCAGCAGATATCTGGTCTACGTTTTTGTATCCAGTCAGCCAACCTGTGCCTCTTTAGAGGACATCTTAAACCATTCACATTAATTGAAAATAATGATAAGCCTTTTGAAAGAGAAGTGGGTATTTTTGATCCTTTCACCATTGTGGACGTTGGAATTTGATTGAAAGTTTCTGAGTGAGTTTATTTTTGTGGTGGAGGATTAAGCTGGTCATTATGGAGGATAAGTCTGATTATATCCTGGAGAGCTGGTTTAGTTATAGTAAATGTCTTCAACATGGGGATGTCATTAAAATATTTAATTTCTCCATCATAAATGGAATTCAGTTTGACTGGATAGAGAATCCTGGGTTGCAAGTTATTTTGTTTTAGGGAATTAAAAGTCGATGAACACCCTTTTCTAGCTTGAAAGTTTTGAGTAGAGAGATCTTCAGTTATTCTAATATTCTTCCCCTTGTAGGTAATGGATTTCTTATGTCTGGCTGCTTTCCGAATCTTCTCCTTCATATTAACTTTAGTGAAGTTAACTATGGGACGGGTAGTTTTCCTTTCAGGTGAATTTTGTACCTGAAGCTTTCTTTCTTGGAGTAGCAGCAAAGATGACCAGCAGTTATCACTTCTCTCTCAGCTGAGCTCCCAGTCTTCCGCTTAATTGGGCATTTTCTGGACTATATCCTTCCCTTGGATAGGAGCCTATTTCGGAAGCTGCTTCCAGTTGGCCATCTTGCCCCTCCCCACCCCGCATAATTTTCTTTATAGAGGTCTTTCACTTCTTTTCTTAGGTGTATTCTTAAGTATTTCATATTCTTTGGGGCTATTGTGAAGGGAGTTGTGTCCTTAATTAACCTCTCATATTGAATGCTGTTTGCGTATACAAAGACAACTGACTTGTGGACATTGATTTTATATCCTGAGACGTTACTGTATTTTTTGATGAGTTCCAAGAGTCTTTTAGTTGAGTCTTTGGAGTTCTCTAAGTATAAGATCATATCTTGAGCAAAAAGGGAAAGTTTGACCTCCTCTGCACCCATCTTGATGCCCTTTATTTTCTTATCTTGTCTAATTGTATCGGCTAGAATTTCGAGCACTATGTTGAATAGCAATGGTGACAGAGGACAACTTTGTCTGGTTCCAGTTCTAAGAGGAAAAGCTTCTAGTTTTACTCCATTCAGTAAAATATTAGCTGTGGCTTTGTCATAGATAGCCTCGATAAGTTTAAGACATGTGCCACCTATACCTATACTCCTTAGTGTTCTAATTAGAAAAGGATGCTGAATTTTACCTAACACTTTTTATGCATCTATTGAGAGGATCATATAGTTCTTGGTTTTGCTTCTGTTGATAAGGTGAATAACTTTGATGGACTTTCTAATTTTTTTTTTTTTTGAGACAGAGCCTCAAGCTGTCATCCTGGATAGAGTGCCATGGCAACACAGCTCACAGCAACCTCCAATAGTTGGGCTCAAGTGAGTGTCCTGCTTCTGCCTCCCAAGTAGCTGGGACTACAGGCCCCCACCACAACACCCGGCCATTTTTTGGTTGCAGCCACCATTGTTGTTTGGCGGGCCTGGACTGGATTCGAACCCGCCAGCTCAGGTGTACGTGGCTGGCACCTTAGCCCGCTGAGCCACAGGCGCTGAGCCGGACTTTCCAATATTAAACCAACCCTGCATCCCTGGGATGAAACCTACTTGATCATGACGTATGACTCTTTTGATGATAAGCTGTAATCTATTGGCCAAGATTTTGTTGAGATTTTTTTTATTATTATTTTTTATTGAATCGTAGCTGTGTACAATAATTCAATCATGGGGTACAGTGTACAGGCTTCAGATACAATCGGAGATATTTTCATCAACTTGATTGCAACAACATTCAAGAGACTTTCTCATTACTTTGTGAGAACATTTTTGATCCGTTTGACCCTATAATTCCTCTACTTGGTATATACCCAGAAGACCAAAAAACACATTACAACAAAGATATCTGTACCAGAGTGTTTATTGCAGCCCAATTCATAATCGCTAAGTCATGGAAGAAGCCCAATAGCCCATCAACACACGAATGGATTAATAAACTTTGGTACATGTATACCATGGAATATTATGCAGCCTTAAAGAAAGATGGTGACTTTTCCTCTTTCATAGTTACATGGATGGAGCTGGATCAGGTTCTCCCTAGCAAAGTATCTCTAGAATGGAAGAAAAAGTATCCAATGTATACATCCCTAATATGAGGCAAATTTACATCTTTCAAGTGTAGGCTACAACCCACTTATTGCACAAGAAGATGGGGAAAGGGGAGAGGGAAGGAAAGGGAGGGAGAGGATAAAAGGTGAGATCACACTTGAGGTGCATATTTGAAGGGTCAGAAGAAAACTTCTAAATGCTGATCAAAAATGTTTTCACACAGTAAATGAGAAAATCTCATGAATGTTACGTCAATCAGGTAGATGAAAATATCTCAGATTGTATGTGAAGCCTGCACACTGTACCGCATGAGTGAATTAATGTACACAGCTATGATACAATTAAAAAAAACACTGTAATGTATCAGTATCAAAACAATGTACAATTTTAACAGAAATAGAAACATATATAGTAGATCACACCCATAGAGAAAGTTTACCACTCAATCTGTAATGGTGGCAGTTCAAATCAGTAGGAAAAATGTTCATAAATGACATCAGGACAAATAAATACAAATATGAAAGAAGGAAAGAAATTTGTAGCCTTCCCTCTTGTGATACACAAAATTGAATTACTTTTAGTTTAAATAATTAATTGTCAAAGAGAAAACTGCAAGAAAATACTATTATTAGGATTGGGGAAGCCTTCTCAAATAAGATGTGAAACACAAAAGACGTAAAGCCAAAGGTTAGTAAATTTATAGCCACCAAGGTTTATATGTCTCCAATCAATTGGATTATAACCAAAGGATAAAGTAAGTATAAATTAATATTCATAAATCCATACTGATGCTAATGAAAAATTGAACGAATAAATAAACAAGTGGAGAAGAAGGGTTGAAAATTCTTCACAGGAAACTTTTAAATGATAGTAGATTTTCGTCCCTGATACAGAAAATGGTGCTTAATTTCTTTCCTTTTAAGTGTGACTTGGATTTAGTGACTTGCTTCTAAGACGTATAAAATAAAAAGGGAAAAATAATGACTTTATAGTGGAGAAATCTGGCAGGCATCACCTTAGCCAAGCAATCAAGGTTAACACCATATGTAATAACTCACACCAATATCACATGTTTTCTGATATGATGTGATAAAAGGCACTTGATTTCTGTGGTGTTTTTTCCAAAATCCAAAACCTGAGTCTAATCATGAGAAAATATAAAAGAAACCTTAATTGAGGAACATTCCATAGAACACCTGACAAGTACTCTTCAAAAGTCTAAAAGTCAAGAAAACAAAGAAGCGCTGAAAAAAGATAAGAAGAGAAAAATGAAACATGATGCCCATGTGCAATATAGTATCTGGGTTAAGATCTTGGAACAAAGAAAGAACATTAGTGGGAAAACTGAAGAAATTTGAATAAAACCTATAATTTAGTTAATAGTATTATGCCAATGTTAATTTTTTTGGACAAATATTTAATGATTGTGTAATATGTTGATACTAGGAAAAGCTGAGTTAAGAATACACAGAAAGTCTCTGTACTATCTTTGGGACTTTTCTTTATATCTCAAAATTATATTGGGATAAAAGTTTTTTTTTTTAAACTTGAAAATGATGAAAATTATTTGAAAAAATGTTTTACACTAAAAACCTCTACCATGAAAATAATTCTTACAGCAGCGAAAATAAACAAATAGGACTTAATTAAGCTGAATAGCTTCTGTACAGCTAAGAAGACAACAACCAAAGCAAATAGACAGTCATCAGAATGGGAAAGGATATTTGAATATTATGAATCAGACAAAAGCTTGATAACTAGTATCTACAGAGAACTCAAGTTATGCAACATAAAAAGAGCCAACAATCCCTCATATGGGCAAGGGAGATAAATAGAACATTCTCTAAAAAAGACAGATGAATGGCTAACAAACATGAAAAAATGCTTATCATCCCTAATTGTCATAGAAATGCAAATCAAAACCACCTTGAGATATCACCTAACCCCAGTGAGAATGGCCCACATCACAAAGTCTCAAACTTCAGATGCTGGCGTGGATGTGGGAAGAAGGTAACACTTTTACACTGTTGGTGGGACTGCAAACTAATGCAACCTTTTTGGAAGAAAGTATGGAGAATCCTCAAAGAACTCAAATTAGACCTCCCTTTTGATCTTACAATCCCGTTTCTAGGCATCTACCCAGAAGAAAAAGAAAAGAATTATCATAAGGACATTTATACTAGACTGTTTTTTGCAGTTCAATTTATAGTCACCAAAACCTTAATGCCCAACAACCCAGGAAAAAAAAAAAAAAAAATATATATATATATATATATGTACACACACACACACAAATTAATTACAGAAAATTAAATAATCTAGTACAAAACTGAACCATATATAAATTTGAAGACAGACACAATGAGAAGTGTCTATGACCAATATATCTATGAGAAGAGTCTAAAAAAATCAGAAAAATGCAAGTTAAAAAGATAACATAAGATTAGCAATAAAAACACTTTAATGCTAATAAGGAAGTCTTGGGAACTTACTTAAAATTTGGTGAGAGGCCAGGCACAGTGGTTTACTCCTATAATCCTGGTACTTTGGGAAGTTAAGGTAGGAGGATTACTTGAGGTCAGGAGTTTGAGACAAGCCTGAGTAATAGCAACACCCTGATTCTAACAAAAGTAGAAAAATTAGTCGGGCATGGTGGCATGACCATGGCAGAGTCACAGCTACTTGGGAGGCTTAGGTAGGAGGATCCCTGGAGCCCAGGAATCTGAGGTTGCTATGAGCTAGGCTGATGCCACTGTACTCTAACCTGGGGCAAAAGAGTGAGATTTTGCCTCAAAGAAAACAAAACAGAACAAACAAACAAACGAACGAACAACAACTTAGTGAGGATATAAATTGGTACAACCTTTGCAGAGGCAATTAGAACATCTATCAGATGTTCACTTGCAATATTCTGTATTCAACAATGCAACACTCAGGATACAGTCTAGAGAAATGCGGTCTCTCATGAAAAGGGTAGATGTACAAAGAAGCTAATCAGAAGATTTCAAACAATTTAAATATCCATAAAAGGGGAAATGTAATTCAGAAAATTGAAAATAATCTAATTATTAAGGAGGACTTAAATAAGGACTTAAATAAGTGCATGAGTATACGGAATATACCACACAACTCTTAAAAGTAGATGAAATGTGATAGAAAGATTAAAAGATAGCTTTTTTATGAATATAATTATTATTCCTAGTGTAATTTCAGAAATATAAGCAATAATTAAGGAGAATAAGTGATCCAAATAAAGTACTTAATTTTTGATAAATTATTTGGCTAATATTTATATGTTTTGGGATCATTAATGCATAAAAAATTTGCTTTTTATAAATATCTGATCCATATTATCTCCAAGAAGAGCAGTATCTTCTTGTCTTAGACAATCTTGAAATAGGAAAAAAATACCAAATATATCATTATTTTTGCCCTAAAAGAAATTGAAATATTCTGCTTTCTGAGTGAGTAATGCTAGGAGAAAGCTCGTGTTTTTGTGTGGTTAGAGCTATCTGTGGGTGTGTACTCATGCTGTGTGTGTCTCTCATGTGTTTCTAGTGTTCTCTCTCTCTGTGTGTGATAATCTGAGAGTGTCTGTGTCTGTGTGTTATAAAGAGGCTGTCCAAGAATTGTACAAATGCCCTGTCCTCATTCTATTCTTGGTCTTCTGTCTCCACCCATGACAGCCGTATTGGCCAAATGTTTCCAGCTGAATGGCAACATTACTTTCTTTGAGTAGATTAATTGTCAAACTCTATTATGGGTAAAGGAGAAAGCATGTTTTCATGCCATATCTATAACCACAATTCAGGAAAGTCTTAGTTTAAAATATTTTTTTTTCTTCCAACAAATCAGAAAGACAATCCTTGTCAAATCATGTATCTCAGGGGTTCAAAGAATATGGCCATTAAGCCATACCAGGGAACACGGTTCAGCAACAAAGTGGACTCAACTTCTGATATTTGCTACTACATGAATCTACCTCAAAAACATTAAGTTCAGTGAAAGAAGCCAAATGTAAAATATCATATTCTATTATTCCATTTACATGAAATGTCCAGAAATGAAAAATAGAGAGAGACAGAAAGTAGATTAGTGATTGCTTGAGACTGGGAGACGCGAACAAGAATTTTTTGCAAGCAGAAAATGGCAATGGGTCAGATCTTTTGGAGTGAGAGAAATATTATAGAACTGGATTGTGGTGATGCTTGAAAAACTCTAATTTATTAAAAATCACTACCCACTTAGAATGGGTAATGCTATGACACCCAACTAAAATGGGTGAATGATACAGCAATTATACTTTAATAAAACTGTTACAAATATTGGTACAATCTTATAAAGACAGAACTGTGAGACTCTGCTAAGTTTACATTGCTAGGGTTTTATGGTACTCAATGCCTCACCAAGACTAGGGTCAAGTGTTTGTTATTGGCAATAAGAAAGCTAAGGATGCCTAATGGGAAAGAAATTTACATGCCTTCCAGCTAGTCAGGCTGAGATACTGCCCTTATAACCCCAAGGGACTAGAGCACCTTGGAAGGCAGCTTGCCTGGGATGGCTGCTAAGTGGTTGCTAGCTCTCTCTCATGACTCACCTTCCAACAATCTGCTGTTAAACACTGAGACCCTTCATGATTCTTTGCTATGTATCTAAGATTTCTTCATCCAGAGTTTTTCAGCACAATCTAATAATATTATAACCAAATAATAAATCGAACAGCCAACTAAAAGAAAAACTACCCAATGATAGGGGGCCATGGCTTCCCACACATACATGTTAGTGCACCAGGAATGACTACACAGGGAGAAAAGCCTTTATAACTCTTAGAAAGTGTTGTCTCAAGTGTTGGAGGCTAACTTGGCCAACCTTACCTGAAAGAAACAGGATCAGGAAGTTAGAGAAGAAGGGACACTAAAGTAGAGTCTTCATGTGCTGGAGCTGCAAGAAAGTACAGCTGGTACATAAGATATAAGTTGAGAACCAAAACAGAAGGTTCCAGAAAAGGCAAAATGAGAAGAATGTATGGGTCCATCCACTCCTACATCACCCATAATTATTCTCAAGTTCTGTGCTTGGTAACTAACAAAGCTGTCTATTTGTGTCAGGCATCAACTGAAAAATAATGAAGTTCAGAACTTTGGAATGGAAAGCTTTATTTCTCATAAAGTTTGAAGCCTGCAGGTTGGCTGTCACTCAGACTAGAATGCATAGTCTCTGGCAGAAGCCAAGAGCAAGCACTCTGAGGAAAGAATGAGACAGGAACTATGCTGAATGAGTTAGCTAAATGTGTGTATTCAACAGGTTATAGGAGGAGCCATGAATATTCATGAAAAAGTGGTGTACACAGGCATAATAGGCTAACATGTAGGCAACATGCATCCCGTGTTCACTTTGGAGGGGAGATTCGACATTTAAATATATTACAATGAGACCCTATCTATCAAAGGAGAAGCAGAGGACACCACTGCATGGTTGATGGTCTCTTCTCAGGAAGAAATGCTGATCAGCTTTGTGTCAAAACCACAAAAGGGAGAGGCAGTTTCAGGCAGTTGGTTGAAATCAGGAGTAGAGCAAGACTTTCAAAAGGATTGGTTTCTATTCAACCCTTAGAAAAGAAAGGCTAATTTTGGTTAGCTAGGGAGGGAGTATAATGTGGTGTAGCCAATCTCTGATCATGGCCCAGGAATTCTGTTTTTAAGGTTTCTCTGGGGTCACTTTGGCTAGGAGGGAGTCTGTTCTGTGGATTAGGGGGCTTATAATTAAAATAAAATCTGTGGATTTTATTTTCTTTTTTTGCAGCAGTATAAGTGCACTTTCGAGCAAAGAACTACCTGTATTTCATTAGCTCTTCATCATCACAGCCCCTTTGGGCATAGATGACAGTGTAAGATGCATAATTGCTCCAAACTAGCCTTTATCCTGTTTAATAAAATTTATGGGTGGCCATTGGTTTGTACTGAGCTCCTGAACTAGGTTCAACAAACCAAATCAAATGGAATTACTCATGCTGAAGTTCCATGCCACCAAGCAAAACTAAGTTGTTTATCTGACCTTCCAAGAAATCAGGAGAGAGAAAGAGAGCATTAATAGCCAAATCCACAAGCAGGCCAGATTTAGTTAGTATGATTAGGAAATCCTTCTGCTATAACCTTTACAAGGAAAATAACTTTGAAATGACCAATCCACTTTTGTTCTCTGTTTCTGCTTTCCTCTCCTTATAAAGGCAACCTCTTCTGCTCAGCTCCATGCAACATTCATTCTATTTTATAGAGTCAGAAGTTGCCTTATGATAGAGTCACAAATAAAAGCCAATTAAGGTGTTTAAATGATAATCTTAACTCTCATGTGCACAGGATATGAAAATATCTGTTAGTGTTGTAGTTGCTGTGAGACCTGGGAGAGGTGCCTCCTTCCATTGTTGTTGTCTGTCCAAAGGAAAATGGAACCAGCAGGTCTCTTCTAAAAGCTTTGCCAGGTGCAGAGGCTCACACCTGCAATCCTAGCACTTTAGGAGATCTAGGTGGAAGGATCCCTTCAGGCCAGGTATCAATTACTGGCCTGGACAATATAGTGAAACCACCATCTGTACAAGAAATTAAAATAATTAGCTGGACATGGTGGGGCACATCTGTACTCCCAACTACTTGGCAGGCTGAAGCAGAGGGATTGCTTGAACCCAGGAGTTTAGGCTATGATGATGATATTGCACTCCAGGTGCCAGAACAAGGCCCTGGAGGAAAAAAAAAATTCAAGGTTAAACTACGCGCAGTTTGAGCACAGACACAGTGAGGTTGATCTTCAGGAGCAGATTTAGCAGCAATGGGTTGTCCAAGATTTTTGAGAGGATTAGTAGCTAAAAAATAATCTCATGCTTTGTGACATCAAATAAACTCAATGGAAACATTATTAAAGGGTAAAGCATAGTTGATATGAGGATTCAAGGCTGACTTTCCTTCTCTCCCTTGAATTCATTTTTGTCAACAAAACATTGAATGTACAAAACTCATGGCTGTGACTGTAAGCCAATTTTATTTTGTTTCCCACTGTTAATTTAAAGTTTCCTCAGTGGAAGGAATTTCCTCATTCCTTGGATGAAAACTTATTCAGTAAATTACTTTTTGGTCTCTCATAGGAAATAAAAAATTCTACAGTCATTTAAAAATAAAACATAGATTTTTAATGCAGAAATTACTCTTCTAGTCCTATATAATAATCTAGACTCCCAACTTGATTTAAAATTAATTTTTTTCTCCTTTCTTAGCTAGGGTTTTCTGCAGTCTTTCCCATCTACCTTTCCTCCTGCCTACGAACCTGTTTTCTGACCTGTTATATGTTCTTCTCCCTGATAAGTTGGGTGAACAAGCTAGCTACTAAGCAGCCATTTCAACTCATCAGAGGACAGCTAACCGGCCTGTGTCTCACCCTTTGCATTCTTGCTCAGACGTTAATATACCTTGTCTCTCCAAGTGTAGATGATACTTTGTATGCTATTAGAGAATTTCCTTAAAATCCTTTCCCTTGACTTCAGATGAAGGGGGATGCCCCTCTACATTATACCCCTATTTCCTACCCATGAGCAACTCCGCACAAATACGTCCCATCTAAAAATTGTTTCCTCCCATGTCCAGGGAGGAAATCCTTGTATATACCCTTAATGTCAATGAAGAATTTAAGAGCCATGCAACTGTTTTTTAGTTTTCTTTGAAAATTGTTTTATTTTGATTAACACCTCACTTTAGTACCTCACTACTTAAAATGGTGGTTCCAAGACAGGCAGCATCGGCATCACCTGGGAGCTTGTTAGAAACAGAACAGCTCAGGCAGACCCCAGCCCCATCTACAAAATCAAAATCACAATTTAAGAGGCTCTCCAGATGATTTGTATGCACATTACCTTTTGAGAAGTGATGCTTTAGAAATCCTTTCAACTGTTGTGTGATGTCTCACATTTTCTGTTCAGTTCCCTATTACACATTTACAGCCTAGTGCCCTAATGCAGCTTTGTGAGTTCTATTTTCATGAAGGAGAACCACCAGTGTCTCTCCTTCCTGAGTGCAGAGCTCGAAACACCTAAATGACTAACTTGAATGTCTTTCTGTGGAATTCAAATGTTCCCCTATCACTTCAAATTCTATATATCCTACTCCAAATTTGGCATTTTCCCTGACACCTTTTTGGATTCTTCTTATCTATTCTTTGGTAACATAAACTCTTCTCCAAAATGATTTTCTAGGCCATTGAAGTGCGCAGTAATCATTCCTCAGTCTCAATCTGTTTTATTCTTTATTATACCAGCAGCACCTAAAACACTGGTTGGCATGTAGAAATTGAATAAATAAATGTTGAATGAATGAAAAATTGCATATTACTTCAAGATAGTATAAAATTAAGCAAAAAATAGAGGACACATTAGCTTTTAGCACTTATAATGGCCTCTATTTTTGACCAGGGCTTTAAGAGCTAGTGGTATAGTAAAGAATAAAACAGATTCTTTATTTTGGGGAGGCAAAAGAGACAAAAAAGCCAGAAAAATAGAAAAATATATAATCTTATATCATAATGATGACTGTCAAATTAACATTACCAGGCCCAACCTCTCCTTTTGACCCCAGCTCAAGTATCCAATGCCTGTTCGATCTCTTTACTTGGATATCAAATATAGATCAAATCTAACACGTCCAAATTTGAACTTTGGTTTTTCATTCCAACACTATCTTTTCCCAGTACACTTCATTTTAATAAACAGCCTCCCAAACTCTATAATCCTCTCTTTCTCTTATAGCCCCTTCTGATCCATCAACAAAAACTGGTAATTCTACTTCCAAACTTAAGTTTTCGCTACTTTTCACAGCTTCTTTGGCTCCAGCTCTATGCAGGTTACCAACATCTTGTTTGGACTGCTAAGCCACTGGACAAGGCCGCTTCTTCCTCTGACACCCCTTTTCCAGTGTGCACTGTGCACAGTAGCCTGAGCCATCCTTTTACAGAGTTAATCTGAACATTCCCTAATTCAGAATTTTCTAGTGGCTTCCTGTTGCACTGAGAATTAAACCCAGAGACCGCAAAGAGGCCTGCAAGGCCCTGTGGACTGTTGGATCCCTTACTCTCACTCTGACTCACCTCCTACCATCATTCCCTCATTGCCCACTTTGGCCCACTTGATGGGCTTTGAACAAAAACAGCAGGTTCCCTCCAGGTACGTTGCAATTGCTTGGGCTGCTCTTTCCCCAGATACCCAGAAGGCTTGCTTTCTCATTTCTTTCAATTCTCTCTATTCAAATATCACCCCCCCCCAAAGTCTTTCTTGATTTTTCTCTCTCCCCTTTTCTTTTTCTTTTCTTCCTGACACTTACCCATAATCTGCCCTTCTGTGCATATGCATTTGTTTATTTTTCTGTTTGTTTTCTGTCTCCTTGCTAAAATGCTATTACCCTAAAATCTAATTTCCACAACAGCAAGAAATTTGTGTTTTTTAAAAAAACTACTACATGCCCTGTACCTAGAGTAGTTGCTAAGGAGAACAGACATTCAATGAATACTTGTTGAGTAAATGAACAGTAACTCTATCACCTAAGTTTTCAAATTATTAAATTTCAGTCCAAATTGTTCTTATAATAATGTAGCTATCACTAATTCATGTTATAAAGTACTTCCTCAAGTAGAATTGAAACTGAGAACTGAGCCTTACTGAAGTATTATGGAAGGACAGTGTGATGCACAGGAATATCTTCCTCACGTGTGGCAACAAAAGTAAAGTTTGAGAGCAGTTGCTCAAAAATGCAGTTTCCAGCATCACTATACAGGCACTTTTGAGGGTATTTAGTAACCAGGTAGAGAGCACAGCCCCCAGAAGCTGTCCACTGACCTTTCTGAGAAGGATTTGGGAAGGCATCCCTTCCCACATTCAACAAGCAATGCACATTGCTGGGTCCTTTCCTGCAGCAGGGTCATGATATGGAAATCTGGAGTGGGGTTTTGGCGCAAAAGACATTCTTTTATGTTTGATGGTGATGTCTTTTCTATCTGGCACTTGTGGTTAGCCCTGACTGCACTCCAGACTCATATGGGAGGTTTTAAGAAATAGCAATGTCCAGCCACATCCCCGGAGATTCTAATTTCACTGCTCTGGATGAGCCAAGGCTTTCGCTGTTTCTTAAAAGCTCTCCTGATGATTTTAATGTGAAGCTGGGGGACAAACTCCTGGTCTATAACCCTTGCATGTTGGCACCAGCGTAACACACATTCTAGGCTGGCCTAATAAGCCTTTAGGGGTGTGATACAGGCACTGGGGCTGGTCTCAGCCTTTGAAGCTCTCATAGCCCTTCGGAGGACTACAGAGTCCAAACTAGAATGCTGTGAGCTCTTCGGGGTTTACAACTCTAGAGATGTGGAAAATTTAGAGAGATTCAAGGAAAGAACGTATGAAACGATTTCATGAGCTTGGGATATAAAATATATGAAGCAAAACTCAAAAGTTAGATCTATTTAACCTGAAAAAGTATAGTTAGGTAATTTTCTGACCATCTTTAAGCGTATGTATATTACATTAAAAAGAAACCTAATATATAAGAATCCAAATGTACCCTCAGGGATGAAGGGGAGGGTGATTATTTACGCCTCCACTACACACACACACACACACACACACACACAGAGTAGTGATTGGCAAAGACAGTAGTGTTTTCCATGGGCTGAACTGCTGTTCTGAGCTCTATGCAGAGCTCATTTCATTCTTATAAAAACACTATGAAATAGACACCAATATTATTCATATTTTAGGATGAGGAATCTGTGGCACTCAATAGCTAAGTAACCTCTGTTACTGCTTGGGTCTGGGATTTAAACTGAAGCAGATTGGATGCAGAGTTCATGGTCTTCACCATCACTTGGTGACCATCACTTGGTGCTAGAAGTTTAAATATATGTGTATGTATGTCAGGGTTCTCCAGACAATACATGTCTGTATACATGTATAAAGAGATTTATTAAGACAAACTGGCTCAAGAGAGTGTAAGTGCTGGCAAGTCTTGAGATCTGTAGAATGAGTCAGCAATCTGGAGAACCCAGAGAGCCAAAGCTTTAGTTCCAATCTAAGTCTGAAGGCCTGAGAACCAGGAGAACAAATGGTGCAGTTCCTACCCAAAGGCTTAAGACCCAGGAAGACCTGCTCTTTCAGTTCATGTCCTAAGGTAGCAAAAAGCCAATGCCCAGATTAATGTTTGACCAAGTAGCTGGGCATCCTGTGGCCCAGTCAAGTTGACACATAAAATTAATCATCACAGTATGAATGTATATAAGTATGTATATGGATACACTTATATTTTATATACACTGTGTATACATTTGTGTACATATCTGAATATACAAAATTAAATATACTGGATATATAATTATATACTAATAAATGTGCAGACACAAACAGATATACATACATGACATATGTGTAGGTAATGTTTTAAAGAATATATATACACATTTCGCTTTATCGAGAGATGCATGTTTCTTTTGTTGTTGTTATTGTTGTTGCAGTGGTTTCTTTTGTTTTTGGCCAGGGCTGGGTTTGAACCTGCCACCTCTGGTATATGGGGCCGGCGTCCTACTCCTTTGAGCCACAGACGCCACCCAGGAGAGATGCATACTTCTTTTAATCAATAAGTATACTTATTAAAATAATAATGTATAGTAAGGGCTTTACAAATAAGTAAAAAAGAATTTTAAAGAGAAAAACATTTCTGTTATCATGTGATAACCTGTTACAAATCCTTCACAGTGAAAGTTTCTTGAATCAGATTAATGGGGAGGCACGAGTAGCTCAATGGAGAGTCTGGTACATTTGTTCTGGGTTAGTTTAGCATGTGATGGATAAATACTGTGAAAAATGTGTCCTTGCAGGATTTTCCTCGGACAAGAAACAAAAGTAAAAGGTTTGTTTTTAAATATTAAGCATCTAAATTTCAGTTGCTCAGTCTCGCTGTTCTGTAACTGGCTAGTTGACAGTAGGAGGGTGGTGTTGGGGAGGACAGGCGTGTTCTGACTGCACAAGAACAGGACCATTAAAAAGCTGTGTGAGTTTTGGTTTTGTTTTACTTTGTCAGTTTTTTCCTAATGACTTAGTCCATACGCTTAAAAAATTGCCTAGTTGTTGTTGAAATATCATTTTTACAAATATCATCTAAAATTTGCTCAGAACTAACATCTGGTTTTATGTGCTGATCTATTAAATAACAGACATGCACATGGTAATGACAACTTCAGATATTCTTAGTGATTTACTTAAGAGAGAACTGAAAAACTTTTCCATAACAGATTGAAGTTCTTTATTTTTTTATAGTTGTAATTTGATAATTATAATGCAATTTTTATGCAAACTTTAATCCAAAAATAACTCCCAACATAATCATTTGGTTAATTTTTTAAATAGTACTGAGTTTAAAAAGTGTTTAGTAGTAACAAGCAAATATAAATTGAGAAAGAGAAGTGAACGTCTCAGAAGTTTTAGAATGATAAATAAGAAGGCAGATACCAGTTACACCAGCCTTTATTTTCCATTGTACTAAAGTTGCAGTCAATGAAATATTTGAGTAGCAAAAATAAGAGACAAAAATGCTTTAGAATACTGGCAATGAAACTTTTCTTGCAAAAGGGCAACTGCCCAATTTCCTTGATACTACTAAAGATCAAACTAGCCTACTTTTTTAAAAAACTGAAGCCCAGCAGTCTTTCTTTCTCTAGACTAACATTCTCCTTTGTCTACTAGGATGTGTGTCATGAATGTAAATGAACTTTCAGACTTAGTTATAAAGGCCCGTGGTGCATCACTAAGAATGTTACTTCTCTTTGTTAGCTGGTTTTCCTGGGACCTATGTCTGCTATTTGTCCTCCCATGCCCCAGCCGTGATTAGGGTCTCTCTCAGGACAAGGTACGTTTGCAGATTTTTCCTTGCCTAGCTGAGCCAAGGTTTCTGCTCTAAACACTGCCCCATTCCCTTACCCTGGTGAGATGAGCAGCAAGTTCACGACTCCCATTTTTATCCTTCTTGACAAACATCTAGAGCAGGTGCTGCAGCTCTACCTGTCTGACTCATAACCCCTCTGGGCAAATATAACCAGATCTTCTTATCAGAGGCAAATGTCTAAGCAGGAGGCACCATCGGGTCATATCAGTCCAGGAGAGAAAACCTGGCCAGCAGTTTGAAGAGAATTGCAAACTTTTCTAAGGTATAGATCTTGTCATTCATTTTCACATTTTTGAGTCACAGTGCCTGGCAGTCGTTGGTGTTCAATAAATATTGGTTGCTCTGAACTTGGACTCCTCTTTCCTTTCCTCTCCAAACTTCATCCTCAGGATCTGTGACCCAATTGTGAGTTTATTATGAAAGTACCATAAAAAATAATTGCCTTATGATGCCTAACATGTGATTGGTTACAGAGTGACAAAATTTCCAAAATTTAGATGCCTTAACTTGAAAAAAAATATTTTTGGAAATAAGGTATGGTATGTATTTTGAAATATAAGGTAGGAAAAGAAATAAATTAGTTTGAAAACTATGTGTTAATCAAAAGCTAGAAATTTCCAAAATGGGCTTCAATAATTAAATGGATAAATTGATGTAGTCACACAATGGAGTATTATATGAGAATAATCTGTAGATGGCTGCATATAAAATTCACAAATAAATCTCACAAATATAATATTGAGAATGAAGCCATATGCAAAAGAGTACAGTGTTTGAGTTTGTCTGTACAAAATATATAAACAGGCTAAATTAGTCTATGCTCTTAGAAATCATTGTTGTGGTTCCTGTAGAGGCAGTGGTTCTCAACTGAGCCTGATTTTGACCCCAAAAAATAGTTGGCAATATCTTCAGAGAGATTTTTGGTTGTCACACACAGGGCTGTTATTGGAGGCCAATGGATGGAGGACAGGGATGTTGCCAAACGCGCAAGAATGCACAGGAAACACCCCACACCCAGCAATAAACTCTCCAGCCCAGAATGTTGGTAGTGGGAGGGCTAAGAAACCCTACCCTAGAGGAATAATGAATGAAAGTGGGCACAAGGGAACTTCTAGGGGCCAGTAATACACGGTATTCTTGATCTGTGTGTTTATTACATGTGTGTTCAATAGGAAAATTCATCAAACTGTATACATATGATAGGTATACTTTTATATGTATGTTATACTTCAGAAGAAGTTTTTCAAAAATTTAAAAAGCTGCCTTAGAAAATCTTCATTTAGGCTCAGCGCCTGTGGCTCAACGGGCTAAGGTGCCAGCCATGTATCCCTGAGCTGGCGGGTTCGAATCCAGCCCGGGCCTGCCAAACAACAATGACGGCTGCAACCGAAAAATGGCCAGGTGTTTTGGCGGGCGCCTGTAGTCCCAGCTACTTGGGAGGCAGAGGCAAGAGACTCGCTTGAGTCCAGGAATTGGAGGTTGCTGTGAGCTGTGATGCCACAGCACTCTATCCAGGGTGACAGCTTGAGGCTCTGTCTCAAAAAAAAA